>PVHX01010724.1:0-14344 GCA_004024805.1 Geosciurus inauris | reverse complement strand
AAAGAGAAAGGGAATAATCCAAATTCCAATGAAAAATTCCAACACTCTGCCCTCAAAAATTGGTAGAAGAAAGTTGAGGGAAACGAGGAGCTACACAAGGGGTGCGGGAGGCCCTGTGTTCCCAGTGTCGGGAGGGGCCTTCCTGGAAGGGCCTCTGTCTCTGGGGTCCTGGGGCGCCTGCTCATCCCAGAGCACTTCCAGGCCTGCAGTGCCCCTGGGCTCTCCGTCTCTGTGTCCCAGGGCTGGGGGTACACCCTGCAGCCTCCCTTGAGGCCAGCTTAGCTGGCGACCTGGGCTTCTGTCCAGGTCCCCCGACAATCTGGCCTACACAACCGCAGCATGACCCCCGGTGTGGAAGCTCCCCACCTTAGGGATGAGCAAGTGGAGTGTGCATGTGAGTGTGTGCATGTGTGAGTGCGTGTATGAGCATGGGAATGTGTGTGCATGTGTGTGAGTGTGAGCATGTGAGTGTGCACCTGTGTGAGTGTGAGCATGGGAGTGTATGTGCATGTGTGTGAGTGTGAGCATGGGAGTGTGTGTGAGCATGTGAGTGTGCATGTGTGAGAGTGTGAGCATGGGAGTGTATGTGCGTGTGTGTGAGTGTGAGCACACGAGTGTGCACATGTGCGAGTGTGAGCATGGGATTGTGTGCATGTGAGTGTGTGAGCATGTGAGTGTGCATGTGTGTGAGCATGAGCATGGGAGTGTATGTGCATGTGTGCGTGAGTGTGAGCATGTGAGCGTGCACGTGTGTGAGTATGAGTGTGTGAGTGTGCACACGTGAGTGTGCATGTGTGCATCAGTGTGTGTGCGTGTGTGTACTGGGGCTGGCCTTCCTTTCTCAGTCTCTGCTTTCCAACCACAAGTGTGTAAGGTTGGACAAGAACTGATGGCCCCTGTGGTGAAAGGGTCCAGCCAGTGTTGAGATGCCAGTGACCGACTGTCCTCTCGTGGGCAGCGCTACGCTGGCCCTGCCTGGGCTTGCCCCTGCAGCCCTTTTCCTCCCGATGCCCTGCTCGGTCTGCGGCATCCACAGCGAATGGGCAGCCTTCCCCGAGGCCTTGCTGAGGGCCACCTGCATTGGCCCTTGGGCGCTGCTGGACTCTGCCTGTGGGGCCTCCCTCTGCCCACCTCGTCCACCTAGCCCACCCTGAGTCTTTCCTCTATGGGCCCGTCACCGGGGGCAGGGAGAGCTGCTTGTCTCTGTGGCCTGGGCCACCGGCTGTCCGACTCGGGCACCTTTCTCCATGAGGACGTTAACTCCAGGCGGGCTCTGCCAGGCTGGCGCCTCCCTGTGCTGTGCACTGACCTCACAGCTCAGCCGGGCTGGCCTCAGGGCTCGCACTGACCCCAGCAACAGTCTCAGTGCTGGAGGGTGACTGCGCAGGACCGTGGCCGCAGCCTGAGGCTGCCCTCCCTTGGACACACCTCCTTCCACAAGCAGACCGCCAGCCTCCCTCTGAGGCTCCCTCCCCCTGCTCCCTGGCCAGGACCCTGGCAGGCTGGCGTTTACCTTCCTGCCACGAGGGGGACACGTCTGTCACACAGATGAAGAGTGGCATGAATCCTGTACATTTCCTCTGGTGAACAGTGCCCAGGGGCAGAGGAAAGAGGTGTCTTCGGTGAGGCCTCATATTCAAACGGGCCCTAAGGGCTGTTGACGGGGACAGAGGGTTTGCTGTTTGAAGAAACCCTTCAAGGAGGAAGCTGCATCACGAGGTTGCAGTTCCACTCTGATGGGATGGGAACGGTGCTGTCCCTGTCAATCTGTGGCATCAGGATGCTGGTTAAAAGGCAGCACGTCCCCAATCCTTGGAGCCCACAGATAAGAACGGAAGTGGATGCATCTGGTTTATGTACGAATGTTTATTATAAATTGGGCGATTTCTCAGGGGATTTGCAACAGAAATTAATCTTGTAGTTTTCCATGTTTGGAAATGAAAAGAGTAACCTGGAGAACGCACCGCGCCGAGAAGTCACCAGGCGTTTCCTGCAATTCTCCTTCCAGTTGCTGGAACGTTTGGGACTTAATCACTACTGCTTTGAAGGCACAGGTGAAAAACCAGTGTTCTGATGAAAGCTCAGAGGCAGGCACCAGGGAGGCCGTGTCCTACCTGCTCCGGGGGTGGGGGTGGGAGGCTGGGTCTGCACCTGCAGCCACCTGGCCTCAGGCCTCCTGATGGAAAAGGCATCGGCCTCCATGGAGGGAGTCCCACTCACCCCTTCCAGTTAGTGGTCCCCAAATCTGCGTCGAAGCATGTGGTAGGCACACGCACACCGCGATGCAACCCCTCGTTATGCACCGATGAAAACTAGAAACAGAAACGTTAGGATGATCTGCCCCCAGATTTGAATTCCCTTGAGAGCAATGACTAACGACTCTGGGCTTTCATGCTGCCCTGGGTCCTGCCTGGGAAGGGCGTCCGCCCAGGGTGCAGACTCAGGCTGGAGGCGAAGCTATATCCCAGGGGCTCACAACACTGATTGGTTCCTGTGTTTGTTTTTTGGCAACTGCCTTTGAAAGCAAATGACCCAAATGCTACAGCTAGCCAGGATATTGGGCCGTTCTGAGATCAGCCGAGCTGCTTTCCTGCCTCAGGGGTTTTACAGAGCTACTTAGATTGTGCAAGTGACTGAGCTACTGTGCTCATCGATCTCTCCTCTCTCCGAATAAATGCAGCGGCCCCTCCTGCAGTAGGGAGAGGAAGGAGGCGCAGAAGGTTCTTTACACAGTTGGGAGGGGGGTCTAAGGAGAAATGACCAACCTCCAAAGCACATGGTTTACCTAGACTTGAGATCATATAGGAGACGAGTTCTGCATATTCACTCTGCAGGTTTCTAGCAAAAGCCAGGAGCTTTCCTGAAAAAAAAACTTTAAAAATGAATAAAATCCCATTTGTAAGTTAGTCTATTCACTAATGGTTTTCAAAATTTCAAATGTAAAATTTTCTTAATGATCACAGTTGATCCCTATGCTTAAAACACAGTGAGGAGAGAAGCTAAATGCATAGTATCAATGCGATATTCAACCTAGTTCCAGCTGTTCCAGGAAAAAAAACAGAACAAACGTGCCCTTGCCATGGCAGAGGGGCTACGTGGACAGCTGTGGCAGGGCGCATGCCAGGCACAGGCCCTGGGAAGGCGAGGTGCTCAGTGCTGCCTGCTCTGACGAGGGCTTTCCACAGTGATTGCCGAGACAGGGCTGGCCTGGGCTATCAGACCAGGAGCAGCTGTTGCAGGCGCGGCGGCCTCTGTCCTGGTCAGGCTGCAGTGCAGTGTGGAGGTGCCTGGACCTGTGGATTCACCCCCCACAGGAAGCGCCTCCCCGAGGGACTCCGGGCAGCTCCCGCAGCTCCCAGCTCTGTGCTGACCTGCTGTCTTCTTGCTGGGGCTGCTGGGACCTTCTGCAGCCCGAGTGAGGCTGGGTGCTCGCTGGCTGGGCAGAGCCCTGCAGCAGAGGCTGGGAGGTGGGGACGGGAAGGAAGGAGGGTGGAGAGCTCCAGCCTGGCCTCCGAGAGGGATCCTTGCTCCTGCTGAGGGTGACCTGGCCCTGGCGACGTGCTGACCTGCTGGTGATGTCCTGTTGGGAGGCTGTGGAAGGCGGTTGCTGGGGCAATGACAGGAATTGGTGACGGCCCGTCCTGGAAGATGGTGAGGGCTGTGCAGCCTGGCGGGCTGGGCCCAGGGCGCCAAGTCCACAGGGAGGTGGGCGTGGAGTCCTCCCTTCAGACAGGAGGCAGGGCTCTGCAGAGCTGCTTCTGCAGGGTGGGTCTGGACCAAGGGCTTGGAGTGCGGGCAGGTGTGGAGCAGGGGGAGAGTGAGAGGGGCAGGGGTGGGCAGAGGTGACTGTGGGAGTGCAGGGCTGGAGGCGGCCTGCCCTGGACAAGAGGAGCCCTGACCACGGTGGGAAGGGTCAAACAACCAAGCGCTAGGTGCCCAGTGTCCTGAGCACATGGGCACCTGGTGTCGAGCCTGTGACCAGAGGGGACAAGGGCACCCACACTGCTGCATGCCAGGATGGGGCCTGGAGCTGGAGCTGAGCCCTCACCAGCACAGGTGTGCCACCGCCGTGCTGGGCAGGAGACTAGCCTGCACAGAGCAGTTCTCCCGCCGACCTGGAGGGTGCGTCCTATGCGCTGGGTTGGCCCCAGGAGACAGGGCTGTGATCTGGAGCTGTGTGTCTGTACGAGTGCCTTTCCACTGTGAAGGGAGGCAGCTCCTGCAGAGAGGAAGTTTCTGGAGGCTCGAGTGGCTGGGCAGGCCCACCTCCCTGCAGACACCTGCTCCTGTGTGGATGACACGGCTCTGAAACCCCACACGGAGACCTGAGCCGCCCGGCAGGACAGCCCTCCCACCAGGGAACTTACTTCTGCCACGAGCATGCTCTTCACCAGCACAGCCTGAGCCAGGCTGCTGGGCTTGTGGGAGGGTGCGGGAGACGTGGCGCGGTCTCAACGGCTGAGCTAGGGCCGGTTCCTCTGCTGGGTTCTGGTGTCCGGTCCTGGTGCACGCGGCTCTGAGGACAGCGGGGTGTGTGAGGCCCCCCGCTCCTTCTGCCCTCCCAGCGCCCCACGCTGCCCAGGCCACACAGTGCCGACAACCCTGAGAAGTGCCTCACAAAGAGACACCCACTTGCCTCTCTGCTGGCTTATTTATTTGTCTCTGTTAAAGAAATCTTAAGACGTCGGCCTGCGAGGAGGGCTGACCCATGCCAAGGGTGAGGGGCCCAGCCTCCCTGGGCAGGGGCCAGGCAGGCATCGATCCGCAGCTGCATGACCAAGTCCAGTAACAGCTCCATTACTGCTGCCCGCCAATTGGCCCAGGCGCCCTCCAAATGAGCCACAAAGAAGCCGCCTGTCAATATTAATCCCACCGCAGAGATGACTTGTTACCGGAGAGCAAAGGTGTTCCGGCTCGGGCTGAACAACTTAACTCCTTGTCTCATAAAATTTAAGCTGCTATTGATCGCCCTCTTCTATTGTGTGAGGGATTAAGCGTGCGCACACGCACACGCACACAGGCGCACACACTCGTGGGAGGCGGCGCCAGGCCCGGCGCCTGCACGGCTCAGGCAGGCTCTGCCCACCTCCCCGCCTCCCGGAACCATTCAGCAACATGAAGCAAATTAAATCAATGAATTCATCCTAGCAGATGGCCACTTTAACACTCAGTTAGCCTTTAGATAATTGAGCGTTGACTCCGGAATCATAAAATGGATGGCTCGTTTGTACATTTTACTGAAATAGATCACCGAGGTTAAATAAATGAAATCCCATTTGTCAGGCGGTAATAGATGGCCTCCCCTTCTGCAAACAGCTCTGTTTGGCCTAATAAATACAGGAACGTTACAGCGCTCCTCCCTTGATGGGGTTACAGCTTAATGAAATGGTCTTCCTCTGCTTGTTTTTGCCTCCTCCTGCACCGTGTGATAAGTAGCAAACCAACGGAGCTTGTAATTACAATCTTACAGAAACCCGGCCAATCTGTATATAAATCTCACCCTCCAATTACAAGATGTAATAATTTTGCAGTCAAGCTGGTAATGAGGTCTAATACTCATGCCTGCGATAATCCCCGCTGGATGCTGACTCTATCAGATGTTAGCTTTGTAATTATACTGGCAGAAAATCATTATTTCATGTTCAGCAGAAAAATGAGGTTGGTGGGAAGTTAATTTTCTCTATGCTCTGTGAAGCGTAGACAAAATTTTAATGATTTAATCATTATGGTTATCCTTTTTGCAATTGACCCGCGTTACTTGTGTAGAAACACTGGCACATTTAAAAGTCCCTGTTACCCGATAAAGCTTGCCAGGTATGCAGCTTTTAATGTAAGAATAACTGTACACAATTAAACTATTACCCCACGACAGGGGAACGTGCTCTATTTTTAGTTTTCATTATTTATGTCTGATTCGTGGAAATGTTTATGTCTAACCCACACTATCACAAATGGCTCATTAAAAAAAAATTGGATTGTGCTTTTCGGATTCTGTCAACCCTACGAAATAGCACGGAAGGAGAACGGCCTGACCTGATGACATTTGAGAGCGTGAGGGTCTGAGAAGTCACGGCCTCCGGGGCTCCTGAGAAGCAAGGACAGAGGAGAGCTTCCAGTGTCCCGCCCGCTCGGGGAAGGTGCTTCTTCCGCTGGAGACCGTGAGGTCTGGCTGGGGTGCCGCTTCCCAACAGCAGACCTTGAAATATAATTTGCATGGACACTGGTTTCTTGCTCTGATGTGGGTGAAGGCCAGTGACGTGGGACGAAGCCCGCAGGCACAACCCACACGCGACGGTGCCAGCCGCTCACTGGTGAAGGAGGAGGACGTCTGTGGCACTCCCTGGGCTGGGCGCCGTGGAGACACTGAACAGAGAGCCCTCCTCCAGGGCTGTGCTTGTGGTCAGGCCGGCTGGGACTGGAAACTCTGGGACCTGCAAGCAGCCCGGTTCCGCCTGGGGTCCATTGCTGCTGGTGATGCAGGCCCCTGCCTGGGCTCCAGCCCTTGCTCTGGGTGCTGATGGGGCCATCAGCCAACACCTGCCCACAACTGGGCTGGTGGGCCTGGCAGGAAGCTGGAGCTGGGCTGAAGTCCCAGCCCTGGCCCCTCATGCTGTGCCGCCCCTGCCCAGGGCCTTCAGCAGGGGCATGGCTCTGAGGGGCAGGGAGACCCTGTGTCCAGGAGGGCCGGCTGTGAGGTATTGTGCAGGAAGGAGGCTTTACAGAAAGGGAACCAAGGTCATCTTTCTGGAGGAAAATCCCACGTTATGAAGTTAGCCTTTTGCTAAACCTCCTCTGTGCAGATCTATTGGTGTCTCTTGCAAATGGCAGATAAAATTTGAAACACAAAATTATAATTTGGTCTATTATCTGGGAATCCGCCCTGCTGGCGAACTGCATCACAGTGCATCTCTGAGTGGGAGGGAATATTCCAGAAGCATACTGTCCGTCAAGTCCTGGCAGAGGGGAAGGTGACCCGGGATCTGCGGGATGGCTGGGCGATGGATTCCCGCCCTCCTAGCATGGGCGAGAAGAGGGTTCCTCTGCTCCCTGCCAAGCACACTCCAGAGACGTCCTCAAGTTCATCTTCAATGCCACCTGGTGACGGCACCCTCCTCTCTGTCCCATGTAGGAGGAAATGGAGGCACAGAAAGCCAGGCAACTAGCCACCACTAGAGACCCTGCTGGACATACACCTCCCTCTGCCGCCCAGCGTCTCTCTCCCTCTGCTTCTGCATGCAGGAGCCTGGGGCAGCCCGCCCGAGGCCCAGGTTTCACCAGGGGATTCTTATTCACAGCAAGGAGCCAAGGAATCCTGAAGTTTGGGGGGAAAATGGTGGGATCACAGTCTTCCCTTTCCCAAATGTCCCAAAAGCTTAATTTCAGTTTTCCCTCATGAGATCCTCACCTGGAAGAGCAGAGAGGAGAACTCAGGATGGTGTGCAGGAGGCTTCTGGTCAGGGGACAGCACTTACCATGACCAGCAGGCCCATGACAGAGCTTTGGTTGGCAGCCTTGAAGAACAGAAGTGCCACAGTCGAGGGAGGTTATAAGAACCAGTGATTCTAGGGAACAAGGAGGAGGAGATGACAGAAACCTAGCTTCCAGGATTTTAGTTGGAAATTGAAGTTGCTGGGAGAAATTCTCTGCCCTGTAGTTTAGTGAGGATGGTTTCTAAGCTCAGACTTTGCTGTAAAAAGACGAGGTCTCTTCCACTTGCTGGTCTGTGACTCTACAGGAACACTGAGACCTAGGTACCCAGAAAGCAAGAAGTAAAAAAGCCCACGCATCCCAGGGAAAGCCAGGGCTTGGGGCTGGGCCCGAAGCCTGATCCATGAGGACATTGAGGTGGATGGACACACACTCAGGAACACACACACTCACATACACAAACATGCACACTCGTATTCAGGCACACACAAGAACACTCACACATGTGCACACTGATACACATACACAGGAACATACACACACGCTCACACCCATGCACACACATTCACACCCACATGAACACACACTGCACATATATTTACATGCACACTCAAATGAATACTCAAGTGCACACAAACACACATGCACATGTACACTCATTTACTCACATATGCACACTGGCAAGCACATTCTGCCATAATCACACATATGTGCACGCCCACACCCATATACACACTAATAGACCCACTCAAATGCACACATGCATGAAATCATATGCACATATGCACACTCAAACATACACATATACAATCACAATCACACTCACATGTACCCACACATATGCACACTCATGTGCACACACATTCACTTGAACTCACATTTACACTCTCACACATGCACAGACATACAGTCCCATTTATACACTAGCACACATGCTCACACTCACACATGCACTTGTGTATGCACATGTACACATTCCCCAAGCACACTCACAGACACTCACACATTCACAGGTAAACACACTCTCATGCACACACATGCATATATTCACACCCTCACATGTACTTACACACACAGGTGCACACATACAACTCTTCCCTCTCACACACATTCCTATGCACAAGCACACTCACATGTGCACAGAGACACATACACTTGTGTGCACACACCCATGCACTCACATGCACACTCACACACTCACACTGGCCTGTGCACACACACATGCACACCCACAGCGTGTGATCACACATACAGGCACACTCATACTCACATACTAGCACACTTGTACACATATAGTCATACTCATAGCCACACTCACATGCACACACTCACATGGACACATTCACATGCACACACACATTTATCCTCATATACTCCCACCATATACACACTTTCCAGAAAACCTTTAAAAATGCATGTTTTCTTCCACAGAATAGAACTTACCGGAACTTCCTGATGCTGTCTCCTGCCGTCTCCTGCTGGCTGTGAGCTCACACCACCCACCCGTCTCACCAGAGCAGCCACCCCACCTCGCCTCCTCCCAGGGCAGCTCTGCCCCCCAAGAGCAGAGGGGAAGGACTTCCAGGCCTGTCCCGTGTGCCTGGCTCTGTCCTGTGGTGGTGAACGTGATCTTCTAAATAGCTCTCCGTTCACCTCACAGGCAGGACGTGGAGGTCACCAACACCAGGTCTCAAGTCTCCATGGAGGTATGTGTTTGTTTCCTTCTGAGTGGTGGGGCCCTGAGTGGGGACCTGGATCCAGTGCGAGATGAAGGCAGAGTGCCCTGCACCGCTAGACCCACAGGCAAAGCCATCCCATGCAATGGCCAAAAATCTCACTTGATGAAAGGGTCACTCCATTTAAGTTGAAGGTTCTCATATTTGTTTGTACAACTTTTGGTATTTGGCCAAGAAATTGTAAGAGCTGTGTGGACAAAACTGCTTTTCTACATGTCCTGTCCTTTTAAAACTTTGTGATCACAAGTCGTGGTTAAAGCTCTGTATCAGCAGCACACTTTTGATTTCTGATAAGTGCCAAAATATATTTTATCAAATATTTATAGCAGCAGAGTCATGCATAAAGTATATAACCTCAAGAACACGAACTATCAATTTGTATGGTCTTGACTCTGCCTGGCAAGTGAAGGGATTAGGAATGAGATTTAAGGAGAAGCCAAAGGGGACATTTGTTTATGATTAATATTTTAAATGTCTGTCATAAAATGTGGCCAGCCCCGTTCTGTGCTTTAGATGACAAATCCCCTGCTTTATTCCACTCTGAGTTGTTCTCATGCATTTTCATGGAGAGCTACCATGATTTTTCTTGCCCTTCATGAAGTTTCTGAAGCTCCTGTGGTGGAACTATTTTGAGATGTTGGCATCTGGAGCAAGGGGATTGAAGAGGGGCAGGACCCTCCATCCACACCCCAAGATGGGGCCTGATGCAGACAGAGGAAGGAGGGAGGGAGGGACAGAGGGAAGGGAGGGGGAGAGAAAGAAAAAGGAGGAGGGAGGGGGAGGAAGGGAGGGGAGGGAAGGGAGGGGAGGAGATTTGCCATCATCTTGATAAGGGAGCATCTCTTCCTCGAGTTCCTCTGCCCTAGAGATACTGGTTTAAGCTCATGTCAGGCATGGGGTTTACTTGACTTTTCAGATTTTCTTCGAGCTACGTCCCCTCTGCCCTTGGAGTGAGTGTTGTTGACCTTCACTTGGAGGGCTGTTTTCAGTGCGTGGCTGACTCCCCACTCCACCCAGAGAAAAGCATTCTGGGTAAGCGGGAGATGTGGAAAACAACTGAAGTCCTTTTAATTATAAGAAGACACTTTGCAATGGCATGGAACATGTTCACAGGCAAATGCACAGGTCTGCATGGGCAGGAGGATCCCAGAGGCCAAGGCTGCCGGGTGCTCGTGCTCCCCGGGGACAGTGACCTGCTCTGTGTGCAGGGTGAATCTCCCTGGTCCCACTGCAGGAAGTGAGCAGAATGAAGCAGGGTGGCTTTGCGGAGGCTTTGCTATGCGGCTCTGCATTCACAGAATGCCGGCTGTGTACGGAGGGTGCTGCACCGCCACGTTCGCTGCTCCCGGGAGAAGCCATACTCGAGAACAGTGCAGTTACATCATTATGTGTATCTTAAATTTTATTTATAGTTTGGAAGCTTTGAGTTCTTGTGGACATCTCCAAGTTCCTGCCCCTCCACCATCTGCTCTCTGCTCTTCTGACTTGGCTGCTTCAGATGGCGTGAGGAGTCCTGTGAGGTTTGTCGTTCTGTCCTTGGCTTGTTGCACTTAGCAGTGTCTCCCAGGCACAGTGATGTCACTGCAGACAACTGGCTTTCCTTCTCCTCAAAGGCTGAGCGGGTGCCCTGTGTGCACGACCACATTCCCTTCATCCTCACCAGCTGAGGGACACACAGGTGCTCCCCTCCTGGGCCATTGTGGTGGTGCATGACGGACATGGTGGTACCTGTTTCTCTTCCACGCTGACCTCAATTCCCATGGATGAGTCCTGGCCAGGGCAGGTAGACCATGCTCCAGGTCCACGGCTAGACCATGCACCAGGTCCGCAGCTAGACCATGCACCAGGTCCGCGGCTAGAGCATGCACCGGGTCCAGGGCTAGAGCATGCACCGGGTCCAGGGCTAGACCAGGCACCGGGTCCGGGGCTAGACCATGCACCAGGTCCGAGGCCAGCTCTGGGGCCCCAGGCTGTTTTCTGGGAAGGTGGTGAGGTGATACCCTGCCCCACGTCCCCAGCTCTTGTGGTCTTTCATCTTGGTATTAGCCTTGCTCATGGGAGGGTTGACTGGCGTTTTCCTGGCGATTCACAAAGCTGAGCTTTTCTCCTGCAGCTGTGGCCATGGTATGTCTTCTGGGAGACCTTACTCAGGTCCTCTCCCCGTTTTCCCTCAGGTTCTGTTCCTTGCTGTTGAGTGCTATCTATTCTGCATGGGACCTGTGTGAAGGTGTGATCCCCGCTCCCCATTCTGCCACTGCCTCTTTGCTTTGCTATGAACTCTTTAGTTTGATGCAATGTTTGCTTTGGTTTTGGGCAGCAAAGTACAAATCCAAGATATCTTTGCCCAGACTGCTGTCTTGGAGTTTTCAGTTTCTTCTAGCACTTTCCCAGCCTGGGGTCTGATGTTGAAGCCTGCATGTGGTTCTGAGTAGATGTTTGTGCATGGCGGGAGATGGGGTCCAGCTTGTGCTTCTGAATGCAGGTGTCAGGTTTCCCAGCACCGTTTATAATGGCCTGGGCTTTTCTCGCATGCATTCTTGGAACTCTTGTCAAACACCAACTGGCTGTAAGTGTGGACCGATTTCCGTGCCATCTGCTCTGTCCTACGGATTCTCACACCAGTTGTGTGGTCTTCAGTTATCAGAGATTTTGAAAGCAGGTAGAGGGATCTGCTCTGTTATCTCGGAACTTCTCTGGCCACCTGAGGTCTCTGGGGACGTCATGTGAGTCTTAGGACTGTCTCTGTGAGAGCTACCATTTTAATTTTAATGGGGATTTCATCGAATCCGTAGATCACTTTCGGTAAGATCTTCTACTTTTGAATGTCATCATAGCTAAAGAGACCCAGTACAACCCTTGCAATATTAAATTAACTAATAAGTTGAATAATGATGAATGATTTAGTGATGGATTCTTCTCCTTTTTTTGAGAAAGCCTTCATTTCTCCTTTTGCCTAAAAAGACCACCCATGGGTTATAGAATTCACAGCTCAAACGCCTTCATGGAGTCTTGGAGGGTGCGGGGCCCCTTTCTTCCTGCTCGTACTTGGAGGGGAGACACCTGCTGCCTTCACCCAGGTGTCCCCGCAGGTGGTGTGCTGGCCGCCCTGTGCCTCTCGGGACCCGGCCTCCCCTTCCGGGTCTCACCCCTGGTCTTGCTGGCCCGGCTCGCCTTGCTGGGTGCTTGCTGGTGCCTCTCAGCAAGTCTGGGAAGCCTCCAGGCCCTGCTTGCCAAGCACTTGCTCACGTACAACCTTGCTCCTGGCCTTCCGAGATGCCCACCATGTGATGGCAGGACTCTGCCACTGCCTCTCGGGCCCCGAGGGCTGAGGAGGCTCCCCTGGTGTCCCGGTGTCCCTGAGTCCTGCCGCTGTCGTCCACGCTCTGCATGCAGCCAGCCGGCCGCTGCTTCCTTCACAGGAACGCTCCACTCTCGTTTCCACCGGGTCGTTTTTAACTTCTGTTTCTTCGTTGGAGTTTTCATTTTTGTTTATTTCGGGACAACTGCAAGTATCACTGAAGGACCCTGTGACAGCTCTGCCATCCTGGGACAGAGCTCCAGCAGCGCCTGCTTCAGCCTTGCGGGTGGCTGGAGGACTTCTCTCCCGTGCCCTGCCCTTCCCTGGCGCCGTGTGTTGTGCCCCGGACACGGTCCTCTGTGTGGGAGGCGCTGGCCCATTCACGCTGTTTGGTCTAGCATGCACACCTGCTGTGGTCCAGCAGAGACGTCCTGGACCACTTCAGGGTCTGTGGCTCCAGAGAGAGAGGGGGACCTTTTGGTGTAATCTGGACTTGGCTTCAGTGGGCTTCTGGGGCTCCTGCTGGTCACTGCTGGTGTGGCCTGTGGGGGTGGAAGGGTTTTCCCAGGCAACGGCTCTTGTATCACCCAGGGGTGAAGAGGAGTCTGGTGCTTTGGGGATATCTCTGGACTTGGGGCTGTGGACTAGTAGGGAGAGAATATTCCCCTTGTCCAGAAGCTCTCATGCAGGCCTTCTCAGTGATGCCAGGCTCACCTGGTGTGGCCAGAGGGGCACCTGTTTGGTCAGGCCAGTGACAAGCCTCCCTGTTGCTGTGTTGACTGGCAGGAGGGGCTGGGCCTGGGTCCCCTTCCTCCATTGCCCGGGGACACAGTGCCTGACAGGGTGCTGTGTCTCCAGCTCCCGTCCTCCCTACCCCTCCTGGCTCCCCACCGGCCGCCTTCTGCAGCAATCCAGGGTTTGCAGGAGACTGAGGCAGGAGCGACAGGAGCAAGTGCCCACTGTCTGCTGGGGCAGGAGCTCATGCTCACATCTGAGCTAGGGATGCCAGGAAGAGCTATTGCTGCAGCGTCTGCAGCTTTTCTCTAGAGGAGGCCCAGAACTAATGCTGATTCAGTAACGGTGAGCACCGAGCACCAAGATGTCAGCCTCTAAATGTCACATGCTTGAAGAAACCAGCCTACTCTGCACACTGGAGACTACTTCTGGGGGATGGGCAGGAAGCAGCAATGAAAGCCTGGACCCTCTTATCACAGGACACAAGGGCCAAGGGGAAGAGGCTCCCTCTGACCCAGTGCAGGAGATGGACACCCATAACCAACCTCCTGAGGTTGCCAGGATGCCAATTCATTATTATAAAAATCAGTGCACCAAAAGAAAGACCCGAGATGTGCCTCACCCTAGCTGAGGGACAAAGGCCAGCAGTGCGTCCATGGACTGGCGTGTGTACAACCCGGGGGACACTGGCTATCTGACTATGGGCTTACGGCCAGGTCTCAGGCCCTGGGGACCATGGCAGCAGGGCTCCCCTGGGACACACCCACAGCAAGTAGCTCTGCACACCTGTTACAGTTCCTGTCACATTTCTGAGGTGCGCTGGTGTGAAAGGAAGGTGGGGTTGGAATAAGCCTGGACGTCCCTGAACTCAGAGGATATGGAGCAGGAGGAGCAGTGTGGGGGGTGGTAGAGGTCACAGAAGCAGGAGGCCACCTGGGCCAAGGCAGTGCCTGGAAAGTCTGGAGGCTGGGTTTGCAGAGGAGGGATCAGGGCCCTGGGGGGCACCTCCTGCAGATGCAGTGGGGGTCATGGTCCTGGGGGGCACTGTGCCCACAGGGAGAGGCTCAAGGCCTTGCAGTCACTGGGGGCTGGTAACTGTCTCAGTGGAGGGAGGGACGGAGAGGGTCAGGAGGTGTGAGGAGGGACG
>PVHX01010723.1:0-68385 GCA_004024805.1 Geosciurus inauris | reverse complement strand
CCCCCCCCCCCCGACAAAAATCAATGAAATTCTGCACCTTTTCATGCCATTTAGATTGGAAAAATTGGAGTTTGGTAATACAAAAGGATGGTGAGGGGGCAGTAAAACATATGATCTGTACATAATTGATGGAAGTGTAAGTGTATACAACAACCACTTTTCAAAATAAGCAAAGTGACACCCTTAAGACGCTTTTGAGATATATACATACATTGAGTTACCTTCAGAAATCTTGATGGCAGGAATGTTTGTGGTCAGGGGAAATTTTAAACAATGGCTAAATTAAAAGCGATATCCCTAAAATATGTAATAGTACAAAATCAGAAAATGAAGTTAGTACATTTCCCTATTATGAAATGAAATAATCTCTAGAAGAGGTTGAATGAAAAAGATATACCTGTATGATACCATTTATAGGAGACAGATTGATAAACAGATATTTATATAAACTCTATTCTTTTCTACAACTTTGTATGTATGTGTATGTATCTCTCTCTCTATATATATTTATTCCTTTTTAAAAATTAAAAATTATAATCAGCTATATACCAAACTGAAAACTGATAAATGCTGGAAAGAAGTTGGGAATGAGAAAACTAAAATGGAATTTAGTTTTCAGTGTAATGTTTTAATTTTTTACAAGGAGAATGTATTCATGAATTTCTTAGTAATTAGAATTAATTTTTAATTGAACAAATAAAATACAATAAAACCTATGCCTCATCATAAACTTAGAATTCTGATCTGAAGGCTGTGTTGTAACTGCTCTTGTTAATTGAGAGATTATCAAATGCCAGACAGGCCCTGTTCTAAGTGATCTCTTTATATTTTGTATGTTTACATGTAATTACACTTTCTTTTTTCACTTTTATCCTCAGAACATGACCATGAGGAGGGATCAATCTCATCCCTCCTGCAGAATGAAGATGCCAAAACAACAGGGAGATGAAATGATTGCCTAAGGTCATCACCCCCCAGTAGTTACAGAATTGGAATTTGCCCACTGCCCATCTGGTTGGAGGAAACTTCTCTGCAGGACCCTGTAGCTTCTGGCCCCAGGGACTAAGGAGCCCTCACAGCTCAAGACTCTACTCTGTAGTCTCCCTAAAAAAAAAAAAAAAAAAGAAGAAGAAGAAGAAGAAGAAAAAGTTGGCCTTCTCAAAACCAGCTGTCCACACTGAGAAAATAGTTAGGCTTGCTGGGTATCCACAGAAGAAGGTGGCAAGGGTGGACCTTGAAGAGTATGGAAAACTGGAGAATCAGTACAGACACTTGGGGCAAAGACAGCTCAGAAGGCCTGAGTCAAACATCTGTGGCAACAAAGAGAGCCTGGGACAGGGCAGTCTCTCAGCAACCTGGCCTCTGCCTCCCAAAAAACCAGACTTTCACCTGCAGATCTTCTGCAGCAGGAGAGCATACCATATTTAATTCTTCTAAATAGCCCATGAATTATTCAAAGAAATTTTAAAATAAGAAGAAACCCTCTCTTCTAGTAAATGCAACTCTTATGGACTCTAATATCTGGTGATTAACAAGGGCCAAAATGAAGCATTTGGCACAGGGCAAGAGCAATAAGTGAAGCACTTCAGTTGAGACAATTCTAGTCCTGACTGGAGCCTCATGTCACCAAACGCCATGCATGTCTCCAGATTACTGCCTGCATCTCAGCCAGAGGTAGATTCCAGATGAAGTTTACTGATGAAGGTCTCCTCCTGAGAGCAAACCTTTGCACAGCTGAGCAGAAGGCAGCAGCATACATGTGATTCAAGAGCCACCACGATGCACAGCCAGCCCTCAATACATCCCCAGGCTCAAGGCTTCTGTGATTGGTAAGTCTCCAGATAGAACCCCACAAGGGATGAAGTCACTGATTCAGGAAGACCCATGAAAGGGCTCCTAGCTTGGAGACCAGGGGAAGGGCCATTCCTTAGAGAAGCTTCTGGACTAGTGGTTCTGTGAACACCTACCTCAGAGTAATAATGGGTAGCACTTGAGCACTGAGGGTCTGCAAAGTGCTGTGTGCTTTGCATATATTACCTAATTTAACCCTTACTGCACAATATAAAACAGCTATCAAAGCCCCATCACATAGATGAAGACTGAGCAAAGAGACTGGGTGACTTGACAAAGGTTGTATAATTAATTTGCAGGTTCCAGAGGAGGCATTGAAACCTGGGGGACCTGATGCTGAAGCCAAGTAGGCCCTGTAGTATTAAAGCAGAAATTCTAGAGAGGGGACCAGGGAATCTGCATTTTAATAAGGTCCTCAGGTGATTCTTAGGCACCCAAGTAGAACTTTAAAAATATCATGTGCCTCAGATAAGCTAGTTTCTTCTTTAGCCCTCTCTCGCTCATCTGGCCAGGTAATTTTGTGTTCCTTGGAAGAGCAACAGTTTTCCTACTTGACACCTCATCTATCCCACCCCTCCCCCAGTACAGTTCCAAGTATGAAACTTAGCAAGCACTTACCAGTCCAGGGAGAAAGTTCTGGACCCAGAGTTTGGAAGCCAAAGCTTGTGCTTCAACTCTGTCATTAAATTTGCATGGGTGATCCCTGCAGCAAACTCAGCCTCGATATTCCCATCTAGTCAGTGGAGATAATGTCATAAAAAGAGATTTTAAAGTGATAACATTTTTAAAGGAACTATCTTTTATTAAGTTCTCATTCTGTGATGGGTACTCTGGTAGGATCCTTGACATATGTTGACTGTGATCCTCAGGATTCTGCAAGGTAAATATCAACATTCCCATGTCACAGATAAACAGGGTTTCAGAGAGATCAGGCTAATTGGCTAAGACCACACAGTCCACCTGCAGTGATGGAAAAAGCCTTCATACCCAGGTACCTTTGATTCCACATCATTCACTCTTTCCCCAGTACTTCCTACTGTGATCAGCCTTTTCTCTGTCCCATGGATATAATGAGTCAAATAAGATCATAGATCTATCAGTCAGGATGGACTGGACTACACTGTGATTAAAGAACAGCTCCAAATCTAGGTGGCTTAAAACAACAATAGTTTATTTCTTGTTCTCGCCACATACCCCTCAGGAGTCAGCAGGGCATTTCCGTGCAGTGCAATCACCTGGGGACCTGGATGGAGCAGCTGCCACTTGAGTGTGGCTCAAGAGAAGCAGGGACAAGCCACGCAGGCACAGCAAGAGCTTCTGCTCAATTAGATGAGCTGCACTCATCACATCCACTCCTACTCCAGTGACCAGAGCAAGTCTTGGCCAAGCCCAGAGTTCATGGGGTGAGGAGGCATTCCAGGGCAGAGAGAAAACGAGAATTGTGAACAAATAATTAATCTGCACAGAAGACATGGGTGTAAAGAATGCTCTGGAAGGATCTCAAGTGAAACAGCATGAAGGATGCTTCTCCCCATGGAGGAATGGTGGCATACCCGTGCTCCAAGCTGAGCCTCCACATGCTGAAATCCATGAGGATCTCTTTTGTTATCAGGAATCTAATTATTACTCTGCTTTCTGCTCAATTATTAAAGACAAGGCAGTGAAGAGCCATGGAAGAGGGGGAAAGTCTGTTTTGCAGCAATGACACACCATATTTCATATGCATAAAGGGGAGAAATAAAAGAGCATTGCTTTTACTCTTATAATTGCAATTTCCTGCTCGTTTCCTTTTCAAATTAGTGAATGTAATTGTTTGGTAATAAAATATCAGCATAATATATTAGAGGCAGAGAACAGACGGGCTTAAGGGACAGTTGCCAAGAACAGGAGGGAGAGAAAAGATTGAAAAGAATCAGAATGTACAGACCTTGGGAGTCTTTTGCAAAGTGTACATTAGGCTCTTTTCTGGCTCTCTTCTTGCCCTTCCTTCTTGGCTTTTAACTGAAGCAAACGAGAGGTCCACCAAATCAGTATTCTCATTCATGTCAGTCCCAAGTTCAGACCAGGAAAATAAAAAAGAAAAAAGAGAGAACAAGAGAGAGAATTCAGTAGCGACAGAATGATTATGGTACAGGACAAGAGTTTGAGGCTCACACTTGGGTTTAAAACCATTTTCACAGCAATAGGCTGTGCCACCTTGGGAAAATCATTGCCCTCTCTGAGTCTCCATTTATTCATTTAAAAAATAAAATCTTTAAAAAAAATACTCTTGTCTCAAGAGACAGTGTTCCATAATGAGTAGATATTCACATTATTAGTAAATTAAAGAGAAACTTTAAATTCGGCAGAAGCAACTATGATGTCCACAGGGGTCACTTTTGGCAAAATATCAAGACCAGAAAAGATCTTCTTTGTTGACTTCGATTCTACCATCACCTTCCCTTTCCTTTGTTCTAGCATTCTTCTCCCTTAACTGCCTCATTTCTTCAAGGTCTAGCCCATGTCCCCATGTCGCTCACAGGTCAATGTTACCTCATGTTGCAATGATATTAATGACAACCAAGGTGTTGTCTGATAAAGAAATCCTAAAAGGGACCTCATGGAGGAATGAAAGACTCCTGGATTGGGGACGTGCTACCACCTCCCACAATAACTGTAAAAGCAGCCACTGTCTTTAATGCCTGCCCTAATTGAGTGGTTGGACCCCATAGGCGAGCCCTAAATTGGGAGCCATGGGAGGTTAGAAATTAAACAGTAGATTCAGTCTATAACCTCAGGAACCTCACAGATGGATGAAGGAAGGAAAAGCAACCAAGACCAGTATGAAGGTTCTGTGCCCTGCTGTTCTCTGGCATGGGCACACTGGGAAGTCACCTGGCAGTGTGAGTTCAGGGACCTGGGAATCCTACACCAAGGGAAAGCTTCTCCAGCTACTCACAGAATCTCCCCACAGTCGATGAGCTAGATTGCTCCTTTATACAAACAATGGTGATGGCTTGCCCCATGGAAAGTACCCTCCATGGACCCTGGGATTTCACTGCCTGATTCCATGGGGACGGATACCCCAACCAACCTTCCAGGTAAGGAAAGTCACAGTGAAGGGAAGCATAATGCAGGATGCTGAGGAGAACTTCCTGGTCCCACCCTGAGAATGTTCCCTGGGGAAGTAAGCCACACCAAAAAAGAGGTCCTATAGGAAGCAGAACAAGGAAGGAAGAAAATGACCCTCACTTCCAGTTAAAGAAATTTAGCATACACTTGAGGTGAAAACTTCTGGCAATTAAGAACCAAGACTTTGAAGTTGAGAATTCTCTGTCACTCTAGCCCCAAGCCCACCTGAATGCAAATTGCCCCTCATGATGGCCTGATGGGAGTTTTAAAGCAAAGACTGACATTTGCCTCTAAGGAAGAGAGGCTAGGAAACAAATCCCTCAAAGGAAGACCTTAAGACAATAACTGCAAAAGGGATAGTTGGGGAAAAGTACCCAGAGGATGTGAGGCTTGAGGAGCATTTCTGTCCTATGAGGAACCACCACAAAACTTGGCTTTGTCTTCCCTGATACAGCTTCCTGCGCCTACCCCAGTCAGGATGAAAGCAAGAGGTACCAGCAGAACCCCAGCAGTTCTTTTCCAGGTTCTCCTTCAATGTACCCACAAATCCCTAGGGAAGACCTACTATATGTCACAACATATGATAAACATATAATTATAAGCCTAGCACTAAAATTATGAATGTATTGGACTTCTCAGGTGTGGGAAATGGTGTGTCCAAGGCCCTTTCAGAGTCCTGGGAATATGGACCCTTCCTACAGCATCTCTCACATGATCAAGATCAATACCTATGCTTTCAGGGTACCCTGGTGCCATGACGGCATAGCCGGGGAGTCGACTCTTGGTGACGTAGTGAAGTTTATGGTGAGACAAGGTTTGATTCTCAATTTCCTGTGAAGTTTTCCTGAAATAGGAGAGCAGAAAGCCATCTTTTCTTTTGACTAGGTATTCTGGTCTTCACACTCAGATGTGTTGCCATGATGTCCCCAGTAGAAAGTATAGTAAATATATCTGCTATGTGCCTCTCATGAATTGAGCTACCAAGAGACTTTCCTATCTCTCTTAAGATCTGAAATAACCTTAAGTGATATGGTGCATGGTATATATCACATTGAATATATTTATATATTAAGGGAACCAATGATTGGATGTCTAAATGCTTCTGCAAAGTGAATTCTGTTGATCCCAATTTGCTTCTTCTCCTATTAATGAGTATCTCAGGAGGCTTCTCTAATTGGCCAAAAACACATGTAGGCTAATAGGACAAGGTTCACATGCATATGGTGCTTAATGTAAGTGCTGGGTTTCATCATCCTCAGCTCCTCCCTTCAGGAGCTGCCTGGACCCTGGATGCATTTTCTCAGCCAGTCATTCCCAGCCAGGAAAATCCTTGAAGCTTGGCTCATCATCTCAGAATGTTTGAATCTTGAATTTCAAGCAGGAAAGCAGTAGACTGCAAGAAGATTAAAACTGAATGTTTTGAACACACAAACTTATAACTCCATCCCATTTCCCCCGTTCCACTTCCTACCCAAACCCTAATCTGAATGATGATGTTAATTATCTGTATAACTGGGGTCCAGGGATACTTGATTTGGAAGATGTATTTTTTTGGTTTTTGAACCTTTTGATTATTTTGTTTAATCACTCCCATAAACAGTAAGGCCCTTGTGAGAGGGAAACATGTGCCACAAGATAGAAGGGGACACTTCTGGCTTCATTTTTCAACCCTCCCTATTCCTTTATGCAGACTTTACAAAGGAAAAGAGATTAAACAGATTTTGCAACTTTGGGATCCCTTGGTTTACTCAAGAATTTAGGGACTAATGAGGAGTTCCCCAACAGGAGCATTTGCAGAAATTTGAAATGTATTTTTGCACTTCAAAGACACAGAGGACTGTCACCTGGCCCAGAACTAAAAATGTTAAGGGGGCTGGCACTAGGAATCTGACCCCTTCCTGGAGATCTAGAGTGAGACCAGACTCATCAACGGCTCAATATCGAGGGCTGCTTCACTGGCATTGGACTTCACTCCTGGATATAGCAAGAGATGTGTCAGTGTTTACATTAGAGTAGATGTGCAACAAGTGAAGAGAGACTACCTGAGACCTTTTTGAGCCCCAGCCAATGAAAGGGACTGAGCTTATACCACGGGGTGTGCTCTATAATACTGCTGATGGGATACACAGCTGCCCTCCCACAGTGGGCCCTTCCCACAGAAGCTGCACCTCCCTTGGCCACAGTGTCTTCCCAGGATCACCATGTTCAGTGTCCCCAGACAAGCCTCTAACCAATCCGATATATATTTTAGTTTTGCCTTCTGAGAGTCTCAGCTAGCCTGAGAATGGAAGCCTTGTGTAACAAATATTTTCAGATAAAACTATCCTGCCTTGACTTGAACAGGGAAAGGAAATCTTCAAAGACCAAACCAATCCACCAACCTAAGCAGGAGGCTGTCAAAATAGTCTGTCATTTGTTCTGTTTTGACACTACCACCACCAGCAATAGCAAAGCAAACTGTTATTAAATAATTATTTTTAAGTTTTCTTTGTGTCATTTTTGACATTGTAAGAACCCAATCTGAAGTCACAGTTAATAGAGCAGCCTTTCCCTACCCTTAGCATTAGTTTCAAAGGCTATCCCCTTGTAATCCTTCGTCAGATACCAAATCCTTCTTACCACCCCACTCAAGATTCACTTTACACACAAGAAGATGAGATTCACATGCACAAGGGATTTGTGCAGTAAGTCACTATAACTCAATTTCCCTGATACTCATGCAAGAGAAAAAGAAAAAAAGAAGAAAAGGAAATGACCAAAAGAAAAAAAACGAAAGCCCAATGAACCTGGCAACTTGAAAGAGAAATTCAATCAATTGACTCAGAAGTTGAGGGAATCAGAGGCTCTATAACTAAATGCAAATAGACTTTCAGTAGAGAAAAGTGTGTGGGAGGCACGGGAGGAGTGGAGAGAGGAAGGGAGACAGAGATTTCTTTGGTACTTACCTGTATAGCATCGACTTCAAGTCGTCTTTAAGTGGAACTGACGGTATTACAAACACAATAAGCACTTCTAGACAAACTGGAATAGCAATCACTTCAGGAGCCGGGAAGCATTCACAATTTTGCTGTTGTCAACGCTTTCAGTGGCTTTAATTTTCAAATGGTAAGCACAACTTCTATATAGTGTTGTCAAAACCGCAATGAAGTTATGTCATTGAATATTAAAGGCCCAGCCTGCGGAATGCCAACACACAGATTTGAATTTCATGCTCGCTCCTAAACATCAAGACAAATATGTCTAATTTCATAAAAACCTGGCCAGCCCCAGGGAGGCTGACAATCATATCTATTGTTACCCAAGTTCACTGGAATAAAACCTGGCCCTGCTCAATGTATGAGGCCAAAAGGGAGGAGGAAAAGGAAAGAGAGCAAAAAGAATTATAAGATAAACAGTAAAAGCAGACTGACTTTTTATGGCCGTTGTCAAATACGCAGATTCCCTGGACAGTTGATGCCAGCAACACTCATCCTGCAGGTCTGGATCGACACTTAATGAGCATCTTTTTTTTTAAATTTTTGTTGTTGTTGTCAATGGACCTTTATTTTATTTGTTTATATGCGGTACTTAGAATTGAACCCAGTGCCTCACACATGCTAGGAAAGTGCTCTACCACTGAGCTACAACCCCAGACTTTAATGAGCATCTTTAAGAAATTATATGGCTAGGTTATGGAATGGGAAAGAATTGGGAAATTTGCAGGAAGTAGGAAATATAACTGGAAGGGACAGGAAAGTAGATCGTCAAGGGCCTTCCATTACGTGTCAAAGCATTTGGACTCTATCCTGAAGGCAGTAACAATCCCAGTAGGATTTTAATCATAAGTGAAGTCATACTTGTTTCCTAGAAAGATTACTTTAGCATCAAAGGAAAAATTGGATCAAGGGAGGTAAAGCTGGAAACAAATAGAACAGTTAAGAATCAAATGCCTTGTGAGTCTCTGAACTGGGGCAGCTCTCAAGAAAACAAAACAAAAAAAAAATGGGCAGTTCTGAGAGATAATCAGAAAATCAGGATACATCACACTGGATTAAATGAGGGGGTGAAAAAGGAGATGACAACTAGTTGTCTTGCTCCAACAATTGAATGGATAACAATTCATGTTTGTGAAGTGTTAACTATGTGCTAACTCTAATTCAATGTGAAGGCACAACGAGCATAATATGGTAAGTTGCCCAATTAGGAAGTGGTAGGTCCAAGATTCAAAAGCTCACACCCACTTCAACTGGGTCTAGAGTCCACTCTTCCAACCACTGCACCATACTTACAGCAGAACTTGCTCTGTGATAAAGAGAAGTCTGAGTTCAGGAGCTGAGTTAGTAAGAGAGCAGAGGACAGTGGGTGGAAGAGACAAGGAGAGTGGTTAGAAAGAATAGAGGAAACCACAGAGAAAGTGTAGTGCTGGAGATCGCAAGAGGAAAGGTATTTACCAGAGCTTGCAAGAAGAAGATGTTGATGTCATATGCTCCGTAAAAGTAAGAGGAGAACTGAAAAAGCCCTAGGGGTTCAGTCATCTAGAAGTCATTGGAGCGTTCATCTGGATTCCATGAATTGGAAGGGAGACTCCAGGGACTTAGAAGAATGGAAATCGATGAAAGGAGTAAGAATCTTCACTAGGAAAAGCAACATAAAGGAATAGTGATGAATTGTTCAGATGCTGAGGGTACAAGAAGCAGCTAGATGTTGACGAAACTAATCGGGGAGGGATGGAGAAGGTGGTAAAGATATCTGAAAGGTGGGGGAGGTAATTGACTCTGAGGTGGCAGTGGGAAGCAAATGTCTAAAGAAGAGTGCTAAAGGTATAAAATGACCTTCTTTAGGAATATGAGAGTATCATGAACATACCAAGGGGTGGGCCAGGTAATGCTAAGGTCCTAGTGAGATTGTGGCTCCACCATTAGCATAGGTAGGGTGCCCACCAGGCTAAGAGTGGGTGTATGGCAGGGTCCACAGCTGAATATTTGCAGGACAGTTTTATGTGGTTGTATCATTATGATGGACAAGAGAACATCAACTTGATGGACAAGTGGACAGATGCTTGAATCTAAGTAAATGACTGGAGAAGTGAATGGCTAGAGAGATGAATGACAAGTTCTTAAGTTTGATCCCAGAGAAATTGTCCCCATCAGACCAACATAAAGCAAGGAATGAGGTAAAGCAAAAGTTCACAGCCCCCATTCCGAGAGGAAATCTAAGCATGAGCTTATTAAAAGTGTTAAAGAACTTTTAAGTGCAGGCAGCTGTGCCTCAGGAAAGCTAAACTTCATGGCTACACCCTCAATCCTAGCCTGGGGCAGCCCAGACCACCTGACAGAGAGTCGTGGCATGGGTGACCCCTTCTTGAGCTCAAGTTGGGAGTCATTACTTCCCGATGGAGCACTGCTGTTTGTTTCCTCGTTTCTCTTTTCCTCTTTCTGCAAACATCCTTATTTCCTTCAAGACAGGAAGATCTTGCTTTCTTAATGAAACTTTGCATGTCCCACATCATTCTTCCTGGGTCCAACCTTCTGTCACACACCAAGTTTATTTAAGCTGTGTCCTATCTGATCCTGGATTATACACATTAATCAGTATGATTTTCTATTTCATGAGTCAGTATAGCATAACTTTGAGAGAAACTGCCAAAGCCAGAGAGAACAATCATGGTTAGAGCCAGAAAACCTGGTTTTAAATTCCATTTTGAAGATTGTGCAGCAGGTCACTTGATGTCTAGCTCCTTGTCTATAAAGTGAGGGTCATAACACTGATATTACAAGGTCACAATGAGAATTGGAAATAATCTGTTATGCAACCTAACATATTTTCCAATGCCTGACACATATAAGGTGTTCAATAAATAAGAATATTGTTTTCATTGTCATCAGTAATATTGTTTTGTCACTTGCACTGCCTCAGACACACACAGTGGGCCATTATTGGTAGATGTCTTTTATGTCCATGCCAGAGGGTGACAGTAGTTAAAGTCCTGCAACCAAACTGTAGAGCAGAAAAGGGTAAGGATAGAAACCCTGGGAGATGAGATAATAGAGTCTCCAGACTTATAGCCAAATTCTGTCCCTACAGAGAGAACTGTTCACTAATGAAGGCCCAGAAAGAAATGGAAGGAACCCAAGCTGGAGCTTGGAAAAGAATTAATGATCAAACTAGCTGCAGGTTTCAAAAAGCCAACAGAGATGTCAAGGCACCCAAGGATTAGTACAGCAGAGGGTGTTGTCATTCTAGACCAGAAGGGGAAAGAGGAAGGAGAAAAAAAAAATGGTGTCACCAGAACCTGATGAGGGCTACAGCCCTGAAAAAGGACCCTGCTTTCAGAAGCTGCAGGGATGAAGAAACTGCCAAAGCCAGAACTGCCTCTGAAAGTGGGCAGAGAGCAGAGAAGAAAGACTCCAACCTCACTCTCTTCCCTCTGCCCTGAGAATCCTGCCTCCCTTTGGCTGAACCCAGCAGGGGTTAGGGTTCTGCAGCCCAGGGCAGAAAATGGCACAGTACTTGCAGAAAAGGATAGGGGCAGGAGTGTCAGATGGAATGTAATCTGCACGATTAGCAAAGACAGAGAGGCAACTGAGGGGATGTTTGCAACATATTCATCAGACCAAGAGTTAGTATTCTCAGAAAGGGCTGAACACCTAATTGGTAAGAGGTGAGTACTTTCGCTGATTTTTTAGTGGTGTTGTGGATAGACTAGGAAAACTAAGAACCTATTTAGACAGAGTGGGAACAATGCCAGCAACACGCTGGGATCTCATGACTCTGCATCTTAAGCCAAATTAAGGGATAATTATAAAATCCTCTTAGCCAATCTTGGTCTCACATCCAGATATCACCTTCATATGGAAATAAAATATAAATAAACTGAGGCCTGGCCCAGGAAAGAGGAGCAGCCCTAACTTTGGCAGGCCTGAAGACTGAGCAAGTAGATATCCATCAATTAAAAGAAAATCCTCCTAAGAATGACAGTGGAGAGTGGTCATCACTCTGGGGTCATTGGTAGCATGACACAGGCAGAGGTCACAGAGGCTCTGATGGCATTGGAGAGAGATTCTTATGTAGCTCACAGACCAGCGGTTATTTTCTTCCTGGAAGGGAATGCAGTCTGGGAAATAAGCTATGGTGCTCAGGGGATTAATGGTGCAGCCCCCACCAAGAGCAGGTGGTAGCTCAGCAGGCTGGAGAGACTGGAGCCCCATATCCCTTCCCCACAACAACTGTGAGTTTTATTAAGAGATGCTCAGATTCCATGAGAGTAGGGATTATGCAGAACTCATCTCACCACACATTTGACTCTGTTGATTAAGTTTCTTTCCCTAAGACCTAGGATGTGAGTGCTTAGAAGGCTGATAAAAGAGAAGCCAGTCTCTAAAAACCCCATCCAGAGACAGCAGGTTGACAAGGACTCTAGGTGCTTTCCACTTAGGCCCTGTTCTAGTTATGTCCCTGTAAAAAGTGACATGAAGGAGGGTTTATAGTGGTTTGTGACATAACATAAAAATTTTTCTGAAAAGGCAAATATGAGATATTATAACATTGGCCAAGAAATATATCTTCACATGTAAATGAGACATGAAGCTAAATTTTCTTCTTCAAATTAAAATATGTACATTTATAGCATGCATATATGTATATACTACATATATGTGCAATATATATAATACATAAATATATTACATATATCATATATGTATATAAACATAGTATGTATATATGTGTGTAGCTAAAAACACCTCCCCGGTTGGTACCCTGTTCCAAATACCATCATTTCTCTCCTGGGTTGCTGTTTTGTCTTCTGATTTACCAGCTTACATCCTTGCTCTCTATGAACAATAAATTCCCAACACATGTCAAATCATGTGTCTGTCCATAACCCATTGGTGGCTTCCTATTTCACTCACAGGAAAAACAAAGTCCTTTAATGGCCACAAGGTCCCATCACCTCTCTGAACTCATCAGCCTGCCTCACAGTCTCTCAATCCAGTCAGACTGTACTACTGTCCCCTTGTTACTTAAACATGCATCACATTGAGGTTTCAATACAGGCTGTTCCCTCTTCCTGGATACTCTTCCTACAAATACCTCCCTCATTAACCATTTTATCTACTTCTTCTCCAATGTCACTTCAATCAAGCCTGCTCTGACCCCTCTATTTAAAATTTCTTTCACCCCAACCCTCACAATCTCTCTATCCCTTACCCTTCTCTAATTTTTTCATTATTTCCACAATGCATAACATTATAACATACTATTTCATTTCCTGTTATGTTTATTGTCTCTTATCTCTCTCCTCCTCTATAGTGTAAGCTCCACAAGGATAATGATCCACACATTGTTTACAAATACTTAGAACAGTACCTGGAACGTACAGAGCTCTCAATAGGTACCTTTTAAAAGAATTAACAAATGAATGAAAGATCTACCAGGTGCTATACTTTAAATCGAAGTTCTTTATTCCATTCTATTTGTGCCTGACATAAATCTTGTCACAATTAATGTTTCATAAGGGCTAATTGATGATGTCACATATTCAACCAACATTTATTGTGAGCTTATTTTACCTAAAATATCATGGGAGATGCTAAGAAATATAAGATATACAAGCTGTTCTCATAAGTTATTATTTTATTAAGGATTAATTTGATATCACAGTGGTCCCAATATCCAATTTCTCCTTCCCTCTGGAAACCAGGAAATTGTATTTTTTAACTGCCTTGGAGTTGGGCAAGGTTATATAACCAACTGGCCAATGATGTGAGCAGGAATGATAAGTGTCACATCAGGAAAGAGAAACACAGTGAAAAAGCACAACCTACCCCTGGAACAGTGACAAAGATGTCTTGTGCTCCAGGGGAAAGTTCCTGGATGGAGAAGACCTGCTTATCTTACATTCTGAGTCCTCACATTTAGGTCAGTTGCTTAGAGAATTACCTGACCTGCAACTGTACACTATGTGTATAAAAAAAAATAAATAAAACAGAAATGTTGAGCAATTGTCATTTAGAAAGTTTTTGCTCCTGTATGAGCTAGTCCTTTCTGGTTCGCATGGAGGCTGGAAGAATCGTGAAATTGATAAAGACAATGAGAACCCAAGGAATGCTTTTATGAAGCCAGATGCAGAATGTGACTGGTAAGAGCTACAATCACTGAGGGATTTGTTAAGAGGCAGGACCGCTGGTTAGACCCAGTGGGAGAACTGAGGGCATTGTAAGGATGAGTAGGATTTAAATAAGCAGAAGACAGAACATTTTGTTGGACAAGTGGCTTGAAGGAAAGTATTTTAATGATGATGATGACGATGATGGTGGTCCTTAAGGGGAGTGTTTTGTCAGAACTGAAGCTAGCTGAGACTGCTAGGAGGGGTTGATCAAGTCATCAATCAGTGAAGCCTGCCTTACAGATGTGTCAGCCTTGGATGTGTCCCAAACAGGTAGAAGCATGTTTCACAGGAGCAATGTTACTTAAAATTCAATTTACCCTTTTTTTTTGATTTAGGGTGGCTGTTTAATTAGTTTTTAGCATTGCTCATTGTTTATGTGCATCATTTCAGTAGAAGTTAAAAGTAAGAAAGTTTACCAAGCCCTTGATTTGTAGACAAAATAACTAACTGTTCCAGATTTCTCTCCTGTCCCCTTACCACATTGCTGATTTAACAGTGTTTCTGACCTGGTGAACTGTTTCTAAATCATATCACTGGGTTTCCTGAGCTTCTGTTGAATGGAACTTATCCTGTAAGACAACCTCACTAGAGCCGAGAAAACGCATCTCTCAGTGTTTCGAGTGATAGGTTGTCTGACATCAAATGCTGTAGACCAAAGGAACATTTGTTTTCTGGAAATAGCATCATCCTCAATAAGGAAAATTCCACAAAAATTTTAAGCTGAGAAGTTTACTTTTGAGTTAATTAAGGCTGGTTTCTGGGCAAGCCTAAGACCAAGCTAGGAAGGTATACCATGGAAAGGCCATCTCTCAGTATGGGCCTCTAATAAGCACGTGTAATCAAATACGGACTCTACACTGAGAGCTATGGGAGATGTAAGAAGAGACCACGCTGTACCCCACACTCCTCACAGCTCTATAAAATGAGTACACATAATCAATTCTCATGGAACTGAAACTAACAATGGCCTAACTAGGCCCATGTTATTCAGACTGTGTTCCTCTTACCACCAGCATCTCGGCCTGCTTGCCCAAACACTTTTCCATGAGCCAAAAAGAAAAACAATTTCTGAGAGAATTCAAAACACAGACAACTAACAGAAAGTAAAGATTACCTAAAGTTCTAAAATTGAGACAGGGACGGGGCTGATACAAACATAGCATATGAAGAAATGGTCTATTTTAGGAACATTCCTATTTGTGGGAATTGCAATTAGTTAGAGGATGTGCTCTTTGAAAAAGAGGTTTTCCTCAAAGCCACCAAGATTTCATTTCTAACTTCTCTTCTTTTACAAATGTGGACCCTCTGGCCTCTGTCCTCTCAGGACAGCCTCTCATTGCCCAAACTCTACAGCACACACACACACACACACACACACACACAAACACACACACACAGGTGGGGGGAGTACAGTGGTTAAGAGCTTGAGAGCTTGGATGCTGGAGCCAGTGTACCTGGTTCAAACCCAGCTTTATCACTTTGTAGATATGTGAACCAAACCACAGACTCACTCAACCTCTCTTTGCTTTGATGCCCTTGTCTTAAAATGTGACTAATGTGACTAAAAGGTATTTACCTTTAAAGGCACTCTGAAGATTCATCAGGATGATGTGTATAAAAAAATTAGAACAGTGCCTGACTTTCTATTGTTGATCTTATCGTGTGCATTTCAATTCAGTGGACGGTTAGAGCAGTCTAACGAGGTGCTAGGGCTATGAGCTATAAGCATCTGCAAAGTACTTCACCCTTGAGTTTGTTATGTTCTGCTTAGGAAGAAGTGACATACATATAGAGACTAACTGGAGAAGATTCTAGAACCATTGGTGTTCATGGGCCAGGTTACAGGTCCTGAGTAGTTATATGCCAGACATATGCCCAGCTCTCAGCCATTACTTTCATGTCTGTCTTCTTTCTCACCTGAGAAAGAAGTGCAGTGGGTCAAACATGTAAGCAAAGTCAATACATATTTGGGTGCAACGATCCCCATGGAAACTTGACCTCATCAACATATTTCCCTTTCCACATCTTGGTCCTAAGGAGTAAGATTTTCTATGATCACCTGTGGTACTAGCAATGTAAAAAAGAAGGATTGGCAGGTGCTTTACTCTGTTCTCTGAGCTACTATTTCTTCAACAGCCAAGAAGCACCTCTCAACATGCTTCGACTTGCTGCAGCAGCTTCTGGCTTCTGATCTGAAGCCGGTTCTCTCTGCAGGAAGACAACAACCCTGCACAGTGGGTCTGCCCATGCTCAGGGCAGAAGTGAGAAGCAACTCCACCATTATGTCTGGCATTGTTTATTAGAATAATGCAGGATTTTAGGAACAGAATAGTTCCTAAACTTTGCAGTAACACCATCCCATTTGTGCTCAAGTGTAACACAACTCACAGCCGGGTGTGGTGGCATATGCCTTTAATCCCAGCTACTCTGGAGGCCAAGGCAGGAGGATCACAAGTTCAAGGTCAGCCTTAGCAACTTAGCAGGACTCCATCCTAAAATTTAAGAAAAAAACAGAAAGGGCTAGGAATATAGCTTAGTGGTAGAGTTCAATCCCTAGTACCATAAAAACAAAACAAAAAAAAACCCACAATTCCAGTTGATAGGAAAGTGTGAGGCTGGGATGGAAGAACAGCAGAATTTAGCAGATGCTGGAGAAAGGGTTCAGATTAATATTCAAAGAGATGGTCAGAAATGGCAAAAGTAGCCAGGCTTGGTGGTACACGCCTATAATCCCAGCGTCTCAGAAGATCAAGAGTTCAATGCCAGCCTCAGAAAAAGCGAGGTGCTAAGCAACTCAATAAGACCCCATCTCTAAATAAAATACAAATCAGGGCTGCAGATGTGGCACAGTGGTCGAGTGCCCTTGAGTTCAATCCCCAGTACACTCCAAAAAACAAAGGAAGGAAGGAGGGAAGGAAGGAAAGAAGGAAGGAAGGAAGGAAGGAAGGAAGAAAGGAAGGAAAGAAGGAAGGGAAGGAGGGAGGGAGGGAGGGAGGAAAGGAGAGAGGGAGGGAGGGAGGGGAGGAGAGGGGAGGGCAAAAGTACTTCGGCAATGAGAATCTACAAAGTGCAACGGCAACAGATGTGGTACCTGCTGAAGATGGTGTTGCCATTATTGCAACACACACATCAGTGTGCAGGGCACAAATGCACACATATCTATTTATTTATGTTAGAGGACATTTCATACTACAAGATATATCTGTGTACATTGTCTCATTGAATTTTCACAATTGATCTGTTGGATTGGCCAGCTATAATATGATTCCTCACATCACAGGGAGGAAATTCAAGCTTAGAGAGAGAAGCAACTTGTTTAGTTCTTAAAATTGATAAATGTGGAATTTAGATTTCAATCTGCAAGTTCTAATTATAAGTTTAGTGAGTTTTCCAGACGCCTGCTCCCCTCCACTTTCCCCTCTTCTCCTCGTTTTTTTTTTTTTTTCTTCTTCTCTTTCCTCCTCTTATTTTCCTCCTTTTTCTCTGTCTCTCTGTCTCTCACAGTCCTATGCTTGGAGAAAGGTTGCATATGTACATCAAGTACCTGGAACATGTGTGCTAGCCGAGCCTGTTCCTACCGTCAATATTCCTCATGGGGAATGAGTCCCAGAGGTTAGCAAGCTAACTGTCTGTATGTGCCATGCCATCTCCCTTCTGCCAGAGGACCGGAACATCTACTTACACGTTCTCCTACCACAGGGAAGCAGAGTGAACCCAGAGTGCAGAGGACTTCTCAGGAATCCCATCTGCTGAATCATGCTGCTTCAGGTACTTGATTTTCAGCATAAACAGGAAAATGACAGAAGAATGGGGGAGTAGGGATAATAACCAACATTTAAGAAAAAAATGAAAATGCCCGTATGACTGAGTTGCATGAAGTCAGGGATCGAGATGCAGGTAGGGAGCTATAGCAATAAACAAAAACAAACAGAAAAAGAATTGAACAATATGGAGGAAAATGTCAAGCTGCATACGTAAACATCACTGTCAGAGAGCCATTTCTGGTTAGCCAACTGGCCCAGTGATGGATCACAACCCAGAGACTTGGCAATGTGCAGAAATACAGAATCTGGTCTCTGAGGTCTTCCTTTTCCAAGTAATCTCTAGAAACTTCCTTGGTTCAGCGTTCTTGTAAGGACCCTAAATTCTACGGCAGATGCCCTGACACCCTACCCCATGCATATATATATGCACATCTCATCCAGACTTACACTTGTCAAAGAGATCCTGAGCCAATAACCTCTCTTTACCTCAGACTCTGAACTCCTCCAAAATGCTCCCATGGAAAGATAATCTCATTTCAGTATGGGTGACAATGCCCAACAAAGTGGCTTCCAAGTCTTTGTCTCGGTAGAAGCCATGACTTAGGCCACAGAATGAGCCTGCAAAAGAAACAGACTCTCTGGACTAAAGTGCCATGTAGAACACTCACCTCATTTTTCTCCAGGGCCCAACATGGGGAGTGGAGAGCAACGAGAAGCTCTAGCCTTGGCTCAGCCTTCATTTGGACTGGTAAGGACAGGAAGGGAGGGGTCCTGGGCACTATAATTCCTACCTCAGTTTACACTTCAGGGAGCTGAAATCCTGATGTACACTCCAGAGACAGCAGGAAGGAAGACCTTCCCAAGTCAATGAGAGCATCGGCAGGTCTCGCCCATCCCAACTTCTTCCTCTCCTGAGCTCCAGATCCTGGCTCCCCAGAGACATCCACCCTAAGGAAGACAGACCTACCCTTTCTGGCTCACCTGATACTTGGCATCCTCCCCAGTGGATGGCAGTGGGATCTCTCAGATCCCTTCTGGGAGTTATCAGAACCTTTGAATTGGTATTGTTTCCCCTTTAGGAGAACCAATGTCATATTCCTCTGTGATACAAATTCATTTGTGGTTAAGTCTAGGTATTTAAGAAACAAGTAATTGTTCTTCCTCTCACACTCCTGCTCCATTCCCAACTCAAGCATATCCATATTATTTTCTTTTTTTTTTTTTTAATATTTTTTTTAGTTGTAGATGGATGCAATATCTTTATTTATTTATTTTTATGTGGTGCTGAGGATCGAACCCAGTGACTCACGCATGCAAGGCAAGCGCTCTACCACTGAGCCACCACCCCAGCCCCTCCATATTATTTTCTTTCTCTCAAACTTACCTTCTAAATTTTTCTGGACTTTCCCTCTCTGTGCCTCCAGGAAAACTGTTGGTGCACAGCAGCAGACAACATTTTTTAGGCCAATGGGACTGGGACCTTTCCAGAAAGGGGATAAGGTTTACCTAGGTGGGAAGAAACCAGGGACCAAGATTAATAAAGATATTGGCAAAAAATTACCTTATTGCGAGAAGGACTTACAGATCCTGACCTTGTTTGAGCCAAAGGATTTGAGTGAGGAGGAAACATGAGATCTGAGAAGAGTTTGCAAACCCACACCGATTGACTGGCCACTCTAAATGAGACCCAGTCATATAGGTTTTGCCTTGAAACTCTGACTCCATCAGAGAACATTCCACTGGAGGCATTTGTGGTCAGAACATCAACACTTGCTCTAATCAAACACTGCTCTGAGCTTTAACCAGTGGCATTGCAGATCACACACCTCCTTAAAAGTTCTGCATATGTGAATCTTGTCTTCAAAGAAACTATTAGCTCCTCTAAGACAAGAACAGAATGTCCCTTGGCATTGCTATCCCCCTTTGCCACCATCTTCCACCTCTAGTGCAAGACCAAGTACACAGTAAGGAGGTTGTGTGCTGTGACCATGGGAAAAGCCACACTTGGATGCAAGAGACCCAGGTTTTCACCCTGGACATGTCTAATTATCTTATGATTTTGGAAAATTCATTTGAATTATCTGAGCCTTTACTTTCCCACCTGTAAAGTGGGGTTAACCACACACTTGTGCTACTCTAGTTCTCAAATAGCTAATCAACTTTAAAATGCCTTGAGCTAATATATTCTGTTCCAGTCTTGATACTTCAGATCCTATCATTCACAGATTCTAGTATTCTATCTTTAACTGCTTGGAAGTGACCCCAAAATCCTATGACATGACAGAAGGTCACCATGTTGTCAGGGTTTGGTGTCCATTCAAGAAAAGAACAGTTAGCCTAATGAGTGAGCCTGTTGGCTCTCAGCACTCATTGGTCCCCAAGGACAGTAGTTCTCCCATTTTTAGGCACCACACCTCATTAGGAATCTGAAGGTGCAGTGTCAGTTGTTATTTGTATCTCTACACCATAATAACACATTTGAATTCCTCCTGTTACCACCTTCTGCCCACCCTAGTCTATCTTATCTTCCTTGGGCTACGGCAGTATCTCAGAACCAGTTTACTTCTGTCATCCCCTTGATGGACTGTTCTTAGCACAACAGTTGTTATGATCCTTGAAAGTCACGAGACACATATTTTTGTTTCTTCATTCAGACACTCCTGTGTCACCCCAGCGTTCTCATCAGACCCAGGACTCTCTGAGGGCAGAGTACTGTGTCCAGCACACAGAGGGCACTGCGTAAACATTTGTAGAATGTATGAGTGATCACTGTACTGCGTTGGTAGAGAGAGGGAATTATACATGACTGTGGTTTTGATGCATTTGAGATTCACAAAAGCCTCAGGATATAATCTCACAGATGTCAAGACTCTCCCACACTACAATAGTAAATAATCCATACATATTTAATTGTATATGGAAGTGAATTGAACAACACCTAAATCCACATTTTCAGACAATGCCCACAATAGGTGTACAAATAAATCCATGATTGTGCAATGAAGCATGAGGTTAGCACACAGACAACCCAAGAGAGGGTGGGGTCACGTGAGAGGGTGAGAGGGTGCCACCCCTCCACAGGTGCAGGGCGCACTCCTGGGCTGGCTGGGGCAGGGCAGTTATCACTGCCTGCAGGGGAGGGGCAGTGCACCCGGTGACTTGCTGAGAGAATTCTGTGGAGTATGTTAATTTCTGTGGGACTTCAGAGGCCCCATAACTCTTGGAGATTAATAAGAATCTGGGAAGTATCTGTCTTCGCCGGCTGCTTTCATTTGCGCAGTAATAAAGCTCGCCTTTCTTGTTTAATAAAAACAATGTGGAAACAAATGGTTCTGTGCACAGAGGAACTTTAGAGAAATGAATTCGGTGGCACGGAGGGAAGCGTTTCATCACGCTGCCGGCTCCCCAAATCTAAAGAGAAGCCATGTTTCCTTTTTCTTCCTATCTCCCCATGCTCGAAAATGCCACTCGTATTTTGGTAGTGCGTCTGGACTTCGCCCCAGTGCACCAGGCAGAACGGAAAGTGTCTCCGCGGCCCGCACTTGTTCTGTAAATAGAAGAGGCTGAGATTTGGCTCCTGAGACCCCAGAAGCTGGAAGGAGGTGGGTGGAGGCCTAGCCCCAGACTGACAATAAATATACTGAGAAAGAACTAGCTTTCCTGTCATGAGAATTCTTCCTGGGAAGAGAAACAGCCTAAGGAAGGGTTCAGAACTATTACAGGGACACGAATGGCTAACGGATGCCAGGGACATATTGGGATCCCTTCTCGCCTTCATTTGTTCATCATGCATGGACAGAAGACCTAAGGAGAGCAGTCTCCATGCAACTGCCTCAGCCCCTGAGCCCAAGCACCAGCTAAAGCCATCACTAGCCAGAACTTCTTTTCTCAATTGAAGACACTGAACTCCTAGAAGATACTTAATAAAAGCATCTGGCTTTGCTAGAAATGTTGGGCTTCCTCTTTGGGGTCCTGTGTGACCACCTGGGAAATGGCAGTAAGACTGGTGAAGACCTAAAAGGCACTTAAAATAAGGAGAAAGGCTCATGGAAGGCCTCCCCACTGCAGGAGAGCTCAGAAAATACAGGATTTATTAACTGCCTACTATGTGCCCTGCCCTGCTGGCCACCATCCCCAGCAGGACATATGAATCACAGTAATGAATTAGAACCTCATTAAATTAGACAAGTCGGGGGTCTGGCCTATCTGCATTAATGAAGATCTGATTTATTAACTATCTTTAAAGAAATGCAGTTTTATTACTTTCAAGTATAAGCATTGATTCATATCAAGTGCCAACAAGCATTGCCAAGTGGAGGTCCTGATGGCCCTGCCTTTAACGAAAAGATAAGATTAATTTGTAATTAACAGCATCCATTTGCATGGAAACAATTAATGGGCTAAAGCCCTCATAAAAACAGTGCAATCTATTAACTAGATTAATAATGCCCCCCTTAAAATCTAGGATAACTTATTAGTTTTTTCCAGAAAAGGCAAAGGTCAGATTTCCAGGGGCTTGAGTGCTGTGCTGAGCCCAGAGAAAATTATAAAGATGTCCAAGCTTGTTTGCAGGACAAAGCCTGGCTCCCTTATCTCTCTTTCCTTCTCAGTTTCTTTCAGCAGGCACTTATTAAAGGCAACTGAAAGAAATTTAAAGAAAGAAGTATAGGATGACCCTTGACCGCAAGGAGATTCCAGGCTGGCTGGGAAGACAAGACGGTCACATGTTAAAAGATTAAAGAGAAACCCAAGCACTAGAACAAGGCAATGTATAACTATTAAGTAAGTTTCAACTGTTATTAACTAGTCGTGCAAGGCACTGTGGGAAATCCTTGAAACTGTATTTGTTAATTTATAACAAATGAATTTTGTTCATGAAATTCGTCCAAAGCAGCCATTACAACTTCCTTTCCCATTCCACAAATGAAAAAGCAGAGACACTGATTGCTCTATACCTTACCTACAATCACACAGCTGATAAGACCTGAGGTCACTTGTCTGCTAAAGTAGCCCTGCAATACTTGGATATTACCTTTCTTAAAAAATAAAATAAAATAAAAAACCACACCCCCAAGTGCTCACACCCCTGTGTAGATAGCTCCTCTTGAATTTGGGCTTGTTGTCTGGCTCACATGTGACCAACTACAGAGGTAGTGTCTGACTTCTGTGGCTAGATCATGGGACACCCCATAGCATCTGCCCAACCTCTTAGAACACTTGCTCAGGGTAAAACTAGCTGCTGTGTAAGAAGTCTACCACCCTGAGACTAGCATGCTTCAAGGAAGCCCAACACTGCCAAATGGAGAGGCTGTGCGAAGAAAGATGTCTGAACAATTCTCACCTGGTCTAAACATCTCCCTGAGATACCAGGTATTTGAATAAAGACTCCGTCTGGACAGAAGCCCAGCTGAACTTTTAGTTGACTCCAACACCAGTTGCCAGGTGACTACAAGTACAAGAAAGATCCCAACCAAAACCTACAATAGCCTATCTGAACCCAGTCAATCCATACAACCATTATATTTTATGGTTCTGTGCAATAGATAACCAGAACTACCTGGTAAGATGCTACTGCTGGAGTTAAAAGCTTAGCCACCATGTCATACCAGCTGTTGGGTATATAGATCACCACGTGATGAGGACATGGGTCTTCCCACCTCATCCTTCATTCTTCCCTCAGTTGAATAGCATTAAACAGGCCTTCTCCCTGTTCTCTGAGAATAGTATTCAGTTTGTGAGTAGCCTCAGAGTAGACATAACCCTGCCCAGTTTCCATGGACCAACATCCATGAGACAGGTGACAAAACACTGGGCAGAAGGTAGAATGTACACATCCCTAAGACCCATTTTTATGCCTGACTTGTGGCTGATGTCATGAAGTTCTATCCTGAGTAACCCACTCAACCTTCGGCCTTTCTGGTGTGAGTCCTAGGTCCTGGTTTCTGCTTTTAAGCTCATGTGTCTCTCTGCTAATGCCCTCTGCCCCTCTGGATCCATGGAGTTTGTGCTCTTGAGCCCTGCAGGTGCCTAATTCTATTTGGGAGCAAGGTAGGTTTCTCTCTGAATTCAAGTGAACTTGTCCATCATCTGACCAACCCCTGGATATTGCTCTACACTGGTCAATCTCCCAACAATGAGTTCTTGCCTGAGTAAAACACTTGTGACCTATTCTGACTTTGAGGTCTTCTTGCCCTAATACTCCTAACCAAACAAGCTGAGATCCATATAAAAAAGAGGACAAATGTCTATGGCTGCTCAAAATGTGACATGGCTACAATCTACCACCAGGGAAGTTGTGTTTTATCAGAGTCAAAGTCTGTTGCTAATAAAACGAAGCTCTTGTTATAAAATTGCTAACAGCCTTACATTATGGGCTAAATAAATTCCATGAATTTCTTTTCAAAATCCCCAAACCTCCCACCAAGTGAGATGGGCACTTCTGCCATATATATGGCTGGACTCTTCCATAATTGTCTCCATCCTTGAACTGTTACTTAGGATCTCTTTCACAACTTGGAAATAAACTGGCTTCAATTGGAAGATGAGGCCATCACAAAAGAAAGAAACTTTCCCTCCTCTTCCTCTCAGCTGTCCAAATTGCTCAGCCCTGAGAACTCTGAAAGAAAGCTCCAGAGAGCATGTGACAAGCAAGGACACATCACAAATGAAGGTAACTTTCTGAAGATATCTCTGCCTCTGGCAGAGTCAATCAAAGAGAATGACATGGCAGTGCTCAAGATCCCCAATCTAGAGGAAATACCATCATGTAAACTTGGACTGTCTCATTTCCTGACTTTGTGAATTGAAACAAGTTTCTTAACCTCTAAGGCTGGTACTCTCTTCTGTAAAATGGGAAGATTGCTACTTATTGCATAAAATGAGATGAGAAAATACTTTCACAACTCTTATACATATAGTAAGTTATATATATATGTATATACATATACATATATATATAAATCATTAGTCATAAAGATACTGGTTTTCATATTTTTGAGTCAACTTACAAGTTTTCAATATTTGGCTTCAAATCATGTCTCCAAACTTACTTTATGAGAATAGAGTAAGTTGGTTTTATATATCATATTTTATTAAATCCTCACAAAACCACTACCACACAACTGGATTTTTATAATAAGAATGAGATATAAAGAACTGCAGTAACTTGTATTTTCATCTCAAATTTGGAAGTTAAGAATCTGAAGTTTAGAATAAGCAATGATTTTTCCAAGGTGGCACAACTCCTTGAAAAGGGAAGGCCAGGTTTAAACTCTGTCGTAAAACTTGAAATTGACCACCATGATCTTTGGAATATAATGATTCATCTGGCCATACACAGGCACTTGCTTAAGCAGCTACTTTCTACCTCATTTTAGGAGAGACATAAGATCAGAAGGGAAAAAATGTACCCAGGCCTTCTTCTGAAGAAGTCATGATCTAGCAGGAGACACAGAGGAAATATAAGCATTAATATTATTTTTTAATTAATACAAAAAATGTGTGCCAAGGTTAAGAACTATAAGGGCTCTAAAAAAGAAGAGAGGATAACATCTGGGAGACAAATATGGTAGACTGTGTCAGGGTCTCTCCAGGAAAGGATGGGACCACTCACTTTTGAAGAAATATATCAGCCCAACCACTGATTACATGGGTATGAAAATCTGGAGTGTCACAAATGAAAGCACTCCCCAGAGCCTACAGGCAGAAAGAAGCTCTTGTAAGGGAACTGGGAAAATATGTTTCATACGTTTTCTTCTCCCTGGTCTTTACTTTTTGAACCACTGTTCGACTCCAAAGATGTAGCCTACAGAGACCCAGGAGAGTTACATTTCTCTTCAATGAGGGCCTAGTTCCAGGTTTATCCCACCACCACCCCTTTATCTTGGACACTAACCCAAGATGTCTATATGAGGATCATTGGAGGGATCCTCCACAGGACACAGAAGGAAGGAACCAAACAAAGAAACAAAGGATCCAACCCACAGTTGAGGTTGATCCAGCCAACAAACCTGCTGCACTCTTCAGATCTCAGGGATTCCTCTCCCCAATCCCCAATTTAATAGAGTGTTGATGCTCTCCACTAGCAATGTAACACCATGGATGCATCCCACCTCATTCACTTTTGAGTCAACTTGGGACCTTATGCCGGGATGTATCCATTAAACACTGATGGAACAAAGAATGGAAAGGCAAGAAGAATAGAAAGAGGAAGGAAGTCTCAAATAGTTAACTTCAGTGGACTAATCAGCAAGGATGTCCTTATTGACCACCTGTGTCTCTCCAGCACATCACAGGGCACTGTTGAAAGACAGGAAAAAGCACATAATCCATATAGAGGCAAGACAGTGTCAACAGGTATTCACCTAGTAGAACCAGTAAAAAGCAGAGTGAACTAAGACATAACTAGTTATAAATGTGAGAAGTGGATGCTTGGAAAGCAAATGTGGTCATGAATGGACTGAAAGGGGGTAATCGACCTGAGTGGTTTGAAGGTTACATAGGATGTAATGATGGAGGAAGGTTTCCCAGGTGAAGGAAACAGTTTGGATGAAGGGTAGGAGGTCAGAATAAATAAGGTACATGTCCAGAGCATTCAGGGTACAGTATTGCTAACATGTCTAGTTCACATCACAAATACGGGAACACACACATACACACACCCTTCAAGACCACTCAAGGCACAGGAGATATGGAGATTAGAAAGGTTCCCTCTCTAGCAGCTACCAGGTCAGGGCCACCTCTGAAGAGCTAGGAGCGTGAGAAACCATCTAGTCCATCTAGACGTCTTACTCCTTCCAGAAAGCTCTGGAATGCTGGCAACCTGGATTCTGCTCCAACATCCCAGAGAAGGGATAATACAGGGTCACCTTTATTCACTCTTAATAGAAAGTTTATTCTGTAATAACTTAAATCATTCTCACAAAATGTTATTCTTGTGATCACAATCATCCTTATAGTGAATGTGCCTCTCAGTTTCCCCATGTCCTCTCCTCTCTGTGGACTCTTTTCTAGAACACAGGGCTCCTCAAGGGTTCTGGGGGCATTGTCTTCCTGGGAGGACCCATGATGATGACCTTTGCTCTCTCCCTCTCAGCACAGTGCCCAGGGTCAGGCTACCACTTACTCCCAGAACCCTGGTCTCTGCACCTTGGCCATGAAAGAAAGCCCATCTGAGACTCCAACCTAACCATATGGTACATGTTTCTGGACATTAAATGGCAATAACTATCATAAGAAACATCAAGTTGAATAACACAGGAGATCCCACCCACAACTACTCTCCTTCTCTCCCTATTGACACAATCCTTTGAAAGCTGTAGGAAGAAGGAAATTGCTCACTCTCTTTTAATCAAGGATACTTTTTAAGATGCTTAAGTACAATACTATTTAAAAATGGGCAGTTTTATTTAAAGGGAAGAAGAAAAAGTACAGCAGTAATGTACAGTATATCAGATTGAATTAGTTTTTCATGCCACAACATGTAAACAAATCTGTTTAATTAGAACACCTTGTTTTTATTGCATTCTGAGCAATTTTTCAAAGATGAGGAGGAAATAAGACAGTGGGGAATAGATTTTAAACTTCCTCAGGCACCCTCTTGAGATTTTCTGTACTCCCCATGATGACCTAGGCTCCAAGAGTGTTCCCTTGTATTCCCCAAAAGTGCCCCTGGTACCCCCTCTTTGTACTCACCCCACTCCTCAAGCTGCCTTCAGATAATGACTCCATTTGCAGAGACTTCAGCAGATATTATGCACAGAGGGGAAATGGGTTAAGGTCTCCGACATGATGAAAACTTGAGACCCCTCAAAAATGGAGGGGGTGGGACCTGAAAAGCCAACAAGTCTCCAGCCAACAGAAAGGAGCAAGCCCTGGACCTGAGTCAGACATCTGGTTTGCCATAGCATTGAGAGCAGGTAGCAGGTTCTGGTCCCCTGCTCAAGCCTCATAAGGCAAGTTCACCTTTTGTAAGTAAGAGCTTGATCGAGAGCCCCTGATGGCCTCACACTGGGATTCTGACCTATGTATCAAATTTTCACAGTTTCATACATACCCGCCTATGCAGAGAGGCCTAAATGGACGAGATGTGGGAAGGGTTTATAGAAGGCAGCTTATTGCCTCTCTCCCTGCTCAGAGCCCAGAGGATGCCCTGAACTCCCCCCACATTCCTGCCTTGGCTCTCTCCTCCCCATAATGAACCCTCTCAGGTGCTTACATGCACCCATACTTCCCTCCTCACCCCCACCATGGCACTCACACCTGCAGGAGTATATGTTTGTATTTTTGGTTTCTGGTTGGTTTCCTAACAAGCAGAAGATTTAGCTTTTAATCCATCTGTTGGGTGCAAAGCATAATATATTCTGGGAGTGGATTAGGGGACTAAATTTGGGAAATGTGTTGTCAAAATGTGGGTTTGCAATGCAAGCTTGTTGATGAGGGTGTCATTTGGTATCTGAAGGCCTTTTTGGAGTCGCTGCAAGAAGGGGGTTGAGGACTAGGCGAGCAACAGGTGTGCAGAACTCGCCCTCCTCAGAAGGGTGGAGATGTAAATATTTCTTTGGGGGATCCCAGTCACTGCTTTCTGGACTCTCCTCTTCCTCTTGCTTCCTCTCTCCTACAGCAGGATCCCTTCATAATACCACCCTCAGCACACCGACTTATAATTAGTCACACACAGGAGTGACAGCTACAAATAAAACATGAATCTCAATGTCCTTCTTGGATATGTGCATTTCAGTGATGATCAATGCCTTACATTTTCATGTGGTAGAACTGTGGGCCTCAACCAACCTTTAGAGATGATGTTGGAAAGGAGAGATGTACTCCCATCTCACAGACAGGAAAACAAGTGCCCACTGGACCTATCACTCGTGTAACCCCCAAGATCAGCATGGCCATTAAGACACAGCTCTCCTCTTGAGCATGGAAGTGGTCAAAAAGGCTTCAGAGTGTCTTCTTTCTGGCACTATTCACTGTAATACTCACTTGAATCTTAGGACCAGACTGAATAGGAATGTGTACCTGAAATTCAGGAGTCAGCTGCATACCTGGGGATGGTAAAGCAAAAGCCATAAAATGATAGGGTAAACTGGTAGGTGGAACTGAGGGGTGTGCAAATAGTGGAACCATTACTGACCCTTCCAGGGGGGGGGCTGGAACATCATAGAAAAACAACATGCACCTTAGAGAAAGTTGATAATAATGAAGAGGGCTGTCCAAACATCTTGACTGGTCACTTCCAGACTCCAGTAGATAGTCTGCAGCAAAGGAAAACTTAGGGCCTCTCAGAGAAGCTAACCACCATGCTCTGGGCATAGACCAACTGTACAGAGGGGACAAGACTGACCCCCAATACAACAATACATCAGGAAGATCAGATTCCAGCATCCATACTATACATTTGATACAAGAGCTGGGGGTGCAATCTTCCCATCAGATTTCTCTGCCCTTTTCCCAGCTGATTTGAAGATGAGACTGAAACCTCCTCCAAATGCCCAGGTTTGCTTGTAGCTGATCATACCATCTTCCATCAGTGAATCACCAAGTATTACCATCAGCTGCTCTGCTCTAGGCAAATGCTAATGCACTGGAGCATATGAAAAGCATAATCCTTGGCTTCAGGAAACACAATTCATATGGGGCTGGGGCAGGAACTCCACCTAGAATGAGGAGAGCAGCTCCAATCCGCCAGGAGTAGGGGGGAAACCCAGAGTGGAATGTGGATACTAGTAAAGTTAAGAAGAAAAAAGCAGGATCATTTAGTGGGAAGCTGCAGGCACTGGAGACCCCACTCCTCCCAATACCACTGCCTAGACCTTTCTTTGGAACAGACAGCTTTCATCAGACCCATACTTATTAAAATCTTCAAAGTATCCACCAGAATTATCCTCTTCTTCGATGATCAGCCTTAGTATGTCTCAATAGGACCTAGAAATAGAGCTTGTCTGTATTGCCTCATGGACTGACATCAGGGAACCCAATTTTGCTTCCTTGTGGTCATATCTGGGCAGCAAAGGAAAACAAAGGAAATGGTTCAAGGTTTCATATTCAGAAAATAAAAAAATACCCTGGTACTACTGTGCCTGAGTGGAGATATTATAGATAACAGGAGAGGAAACACTAAAGCTAATGGTAGGACTGAGACTGCCAGTGGGACTTGATGTAATCATTGTACAAGAGAGAATCATAATTATGTAATGAATGTCCCAACTGAGGTAAGGAATACCAGGAGTAAAAGCCAGAAAAGCTTCACCAGTTCCATTGGTGGTTTCCATATCACTGTCCTTTCTCCCTTTCTCCTCTGCATTATCTGTTTTTACTCATATGGATTATTACCATCAGCACATAAACATGCCATTATGTTTTCCACTAAATAAAAGCTTCTTGACCTCATATCTCTTTCTAATTATTGACCTATTTCTTTATTCACCTTGAAAAGACCTTCTCAAAGGGTCATATGCACTCTAAAATTCTTCTCTTTCCTTTCTCACTTGAACCCAGTCCAATCCACCTTCCACCCACACCTATCAACCTGAAATGTTCTTACCATGAGTACTGGTGATGTCCACATGAGTCCTGGTGATGTCCACATTTCTGTATTCACCTACCAATTCCTAGTCTTTATCATACCTGACCTATGACCTACCAGCAGGATTCCACAATGTCATCTGCCTCCCAGAATTCCTCTCATTCCTTTCTCTCTCTCTCTCTCTCTCCCTCTCTTCTCCCCCTGCCATGACTCCTCAATCTTCTTTTCTACTAACACACATCTCCTGGCTGATATAATCAGCATCAAAGACTCTAGGCTGAGACAGGAGAATCGCGAGTTCAAAGCCAGCCTCAGCAACGGCAAGGTGCTAAGCAACTCAGTGAGACCCTATCTCTACATAAAACACAAAATAAGGCTGGGGGTGTGGTTCAGTGGTTGAGTGCCCCTGAGTTCAATCTCCAGTACCAAAAAAAAAAAAAAAAAAAAGACTCTAAATACTGTCATGGGCTAATGAATCCCAAATTCATCTCTCCAGTTTGGATTTTGGATTTTGCCTTTGAATTTGAGACACACATCTCAGACTGCCTATATGACAATCTCCACTTGAGTGTCTCTGTTCTCTCAAATACATGTCCAAAATTGAAAACCTAACTTTGTTCTGCCCTAATCCTTCTCTGCTAACAACATTTCCCATCTCAGTCACTCAGGCCCAAAATGTTGACTCTTCTTTTTCTGTCATACCCCAAATCTCATTTGCCACTTGATTCTATTTCCTTCAAAACACACCCAAATCTGACATGCTCACCAGCTCCATCATTACCATCCAAGACCAATGGGCCATTATTTCCTCTCTACATTGCTCACATAGCCTCCCTTGCCTCTTTAGGGGTATTCTTAGCACAGAGGTCTAACAGGTGCTTTAAAATGTACTTCATGTCATTTGATGTACTTCATGTCATAAGAATCTTGTCACACACATGTTTGAAACCTTCATTGACTCCCTATGTCAAGGAAGCCATGACAATGTTCTATAAGATCATCCCTTTCATGGCCTCTCTGACCTCAACTCCTGTAACTCTTCCCCTCACCATCTCCAGTCATACTTTCCTTCTTGCTGTTCTTCTAATACACTCTGCATGCCTAACTTAGTGTCTTGATTCTGGAGTAATTGTGTCTAGGATGTTCTATCTCAAGGCCCACTTGGCTCACTCAAGCACTCCTTTCAAGTCTCAGCTCTCACTTTCTCGCCCTATTTAATCCTGCAAGCTGCCTACCTCCATACCCATCTTGCTCAATCCTCTTATTTTCCTCTGCATTCTTTCATAACATACATCAAAATATTAAATTGTTTATTTGTTTTTATGTGCACTGTCCCCTACCAGGATACAGGCTCTACATGGGTAAGAATCTTTGCGTCATTCTCATCTTTATCCTAAGTGCCAATGGAAGTGCCTGGTACACAGGTGCTTAATAAATATTTCACAAATTCCCACTCATACATAGCCTGCTTCCCTCGCTCCTCCAAGCTAAGGTCTCTGGGATGCTGCTCTTTAAGACAACAAGTGTCTGAACATCTGAAAAGAATGCTTACAGCAGCTACAATAGCTCATGTATTGCTTACAAGTTATGCCACCTACCAAGCACATGTGCAGAGCTCGCAGTGTGCCAGATGCCACGGTAAACTCTTAACAAGAACTATCTTCTTAAATGCTTTAATCTTTCAGTAAGATGATATGGTAAAATGCATAATATGGTAAAAATATTTCACTCCCATCTCATCTGCAGCATCCATACTTTGGGGTCCCCTGTGTGAGTGAGGTGTGCTTCCTCTCCTCTCCCTTTGCCTTTAAATAAGGCTAATGATGTGTGAGTGGAAATGAAAGCATCAAGTTCCAAACCTAGGCTCTGGAAGCTCTTGCATCTTTCCTCTAGCTGTCTAGTGCTTCTGCCATGGCTCACTGGATCTGGAGCAAAATGCCATGTGGATCAGAGCCACCTCAGCAGCACCCAGCCTAGATCAGACACCCTTGCTGATCCACAGTGATAGGAGTGGTAAAAATGATGGTTGTTTTAAGCTGCTGAGCTTTGAGGTGGTTTCCTATACAGCAATGGTTAGGTCTGCATTTTAAAGATGAAGAAAATGAGTCTGAGTGAAGGCAAATTATCCACCTGAGATCTCACAGTTGCTGAGCGGTGAAACCAGGGCCTAACTCGTGCCTTCTGGCCAAGCCCTGCACTAACCCATAGGCACACCACCAGCCCATGCTTGCCTTCCTTGCTTTTCTGTAGCACACATTGCCTGGATACACTCTGAATATCTCTCCAAATGTATTTATTTATTCATTCATTTGTTCACTCATATTTCTGAAAAATAAAGAAGTGAATTGAGTATCACATTGTGCCAGTCGTTTTAAAGTTGCAGGAAATGCTGAGATAGAATCTGAGTTAAATAAACAGGAATGTACCAGAGAAAAGAGAAAACCCAAAGAGTTTAGCTGGAGAAAGCCATGCTCAAGTGAAATGGAGAACAATCAGAAAACAGACAGTGCTGGTGACAATTGCTGAAATAGTCCAAGGAAGCAGACTGTGGTGTGGCTTAAAGCACCCACCTTTAGAGAAAGAAGCTAGAGATAGCTGGACAGTTTTTACCTGAGTGCTCCTGGAGCTCTACCTTCCCTCCCCACAGATACTCCTAACCTCTATGAACTTTTGCTTCTTTCTCCTCTTGGAGTAGATAAGAGAACATAATATTATTAGTTACTGCCAGTCAGTGTTAAAAATAGACAAACCATTTATTTTCAGGCTTCATCAAAACAATATCATGATGAGTCACTTATTTTTCAGGATTATGAATATCCAGAAAAATATTAAAACCTTCTCAAAAGGGTGAGGCAATTTTCATTGCAAGCAAACATGATTCCTTATAAAATTTTTGGCTTGCCTGGTGCCATATGGTTAATAGGTGGCATAATTAAAATGAAAGCTGGAGTATTAAAGAATGAAAGGCATAAGCAATGGAGAAAAGAGACAGGTCATTCTTTGACCTCAGTTATTTAGCCTTTCTGAATCTCTGTTTCTCTATTAATAAATCAAAATTGAGGATGATTCCTATGGTGATGGTGATGGTGAGTTAAGTTAAAAAATGAAGGATCTAACAAAGTATTTAGTACTAGTCTGCAAGTAGAAATAAAGCACCATACCATCCATTCAGTAAATATTCCGTGAATGATTCCACATGTGCCAGGTTCTGTGCCATACTGTGGGAATACAGAGGTACATAAAATGGACGCATACCCTCCCTCATGGCCAATACTAAGAGGGGTGACAAAGCAAAATTGGACAAGTAAAATGAGCCATGTGCTATGTGCAGGCAAAAGGGGAATTCTCACTGATTTGCAGTTTCTGACTCACAGTTTTCAAACCTTAAACCCTTGTCAAAACCTCAGAAGCGGTTTCAAATGGTAATGCAAAGAACATTTCATCCCTGTAACAAGATGAGAAGGACCCATTCCCAGCACCCCGATGAAGCGACTGTGGAATGCTGACATCCAACCCAGAGGGAAATGACCCTGCACCATAAAAGCCCAATGAAATACACTGAACCGCATCCAACCAAGACCTATCTATGGCTGTTCTCGCTCTGCGTTAATCCCACTCAGACGCTGAATGTTTGCTTCACAGCCTCATGTAATCCTCATAACATTCCTAGAAAATGAGAGCTATTATTTATCCCTTTTTCATAGATTAATGAACCGGTGCTTTGAGAAATTCAGTAACTTCTCCAAGGGCACACAGGTGGGAATTGACAGCTAGGAACCCACAGGACTGGGACTTAAATCCGGGAGCTCTTAAGCAGTTAGGGTCCTTCCTTCTTAATAGGTCTGTCTGATAAGGCAATAGACTCAGCAGACATTGTGCAGGGTGCTCTTGCAGACCTAAGCCTATTTATGATTGCTCAGTTACCAAGAACCACAGGACCAAATTGGGGTTATAAACATAAGCGCTGTGGACAATCTGTGCAGCGTGAGTTATTAGGAAAGACTGTGAAATAGAGGTAGGACTTCAGTTCGTGCCTGGGTGGAGAATAAAAGCAGCATCCACTCTGTAATTCTTTTGATAAAGATGCATGTTCTGTGCACTGAGCTGCAGTTTATTTCTTATTCATCTGCCTTTGTTCTCTTTCTTAGAACATCTTAGATGCATAAAGAAAGAAAACAACTGAGCTTGCTCTATTACTGTAATTACAGCATGACATAATGGTGATTGGGGAGTAAACCACCTCAGGGGCTGTGGAAAGGAGAGACAAATGCCAAGAGAGAGCTGCCCATGCCTGTAGGAGGGCAGGTCATAGGGCTTGCAAACAAAGAAACTTCTCATGATACAGGATTCTTCTCTTCTGCTTCTAGAAAGCCCTGCATGACCTTTAGGCTCCGTATTAGTTCAAGATTCTATCTGCTTCACCCTCCCACTAGGAATAATTCTCTCTTCTCTGATTTCCCATAACAGATTAACTATTTAGGGCCCCTGGTCCATTCCATTTTGTATGGAATTATGTATGTGATACTTACTTCTGTGCTCAACGTTCATCTCTGTGAGGACAGGGCTGTTTTGAGGTATCTTTGGTTCCCTCACAGCCCGTACTGTAGCACATGTGCCCATGATACAGTTCATAAATGTTTATTGAGTATTGAAGATACAGTTTCATTCCCTGAGGAAAAAAATCTCCCACATCACACTGGCTTCCTTCAAGGGTCTGGATGAGAAAAAGAAAATTCTGTACAGTTCTCCATTTCTGCCTAAGAACATCTGGTCCTTGGAAAATGCTGGTTTTCTAAGATCAGGTGTTGAAGACCATCTAAGGTTCAGCTGATGAAGACCATAGGTGAGGCCTGAGAGGAACATCAACTAGTCAGATGCAAGACAAAGATGAAGGCTGCAGCCCAGGGGCTCCCCACTCATTTCCCTGCCACGGCTTGTTCCCAGCTTCTTCTCCCCTCTCAAAATCATCATCATCCCCCACCCTGACCCCACCTCAGGACAGGTCCTCATCACTATGTCCTCCAGAAAATCCTGACCCCAATCAGTCCTTTCTGCTTTCTCACCTGTAAGATTCACTGGATTAACTTTCTGAAACTCTTTAATCTCACTTTAATCAGAGTGAGAAATGAATAAGCATTGTGGTTGAAAGCAGAGCTCTGGAAATAGCCAGATTTGGACTCAGTCCCAGCCCTACCACTTATGAGGCCTCAATCATCTCATCTGTAAAATGAGGATAATAATAGTACTGACTCGTAGGCAGTGATAAGAATTAAATGAAATATCACGTCCATTTACCAGACTACCTGGCTCCTAGCACACCCTCAAGAGATGTTAAGGAACAGAAATAATAATTTCCTACTCCTAGACCTGAAATCTCTCTGGGTATCTATTAGTCACCTCTCTTTGCCTGGCCTTCCTGGAAGGCCCTCTGGGTTGCAAGTGGAGTTGTCTCGCAGCTGTTACACCCCTAGCCCCCATGACGAGCCCTCTGCTTCAGCCAGATGCTCCTCACATGAACATACACACAGGCCACTTTCAGGAAGCTAACCTCTCCTTCTGTGGATCCCAATCCTGTCATTCAACATGTGGGTAAATACTTGGAAAGCAATCTTTAAGAGACCTTTACTCAGAGCATATTTTAAGGTAAGTCTGATTTAATTCAAGAATGAAATTCGTATGTGTATGTGTCAAAGGAAAAAGAGGGTTAAATTATCTATTGTTATTATAGCTAAGGCCTTTTATGCACAAGAGCAAAAGAAAAATATACAAATAAAAAAGATTACTAGATTTGACCACACAAACACTAAAAAACGTCCCTACATCTAAAAACATGCCATAAACAAAGCTGGAAAACAAAAGACCAAATCAGGAAGAAAAAAAAAATGTTTGTGCCATACATGCTAAACAAAAATTAATAATTTAAAAGGTTGTTACTAATCAATAGGAGAAAAATACCAATAGGAAAAAATAGGCAATGGACATAAACTAGCAAATCACAGAAAAAGAAACCAGATGGAAAATAAACATATAGGAAAATACCAGCTTTCTAGCAATTAGGTAATATCAGAGTAAAGCTGCACTTTGTTTTCTCAAATAGGATATCTCCCTATTGTAGCCAATAATGATAAGCATTGTCAAACCTACAAATAAACAGGTTGATGGGACAGGCAGTGAGCACCACCAGCCCTGAAGCCAATCCAATGAGATGCATAAACTGTTTTTAAAAGATATATACCATTTTGGGGAAGGGGGTTATTAGGGATTAAACCTATGGTGCTTTACCACTGAGCCACATCTTCAGCCCTTTTTATTTTTTATTTTCAGACAGGGTCTCACTAAGTTGCTTGGGCCCTCACTAAGTTGCTGAGGCTGTTTTCAAACTTGCAATCCTTCTGCTTCATCTTCCTGAGCCACTGGGATTACAGGCTTTGCCACTACGCCTGGCAAGATATATAACTTTTGACCAGTAATTTTGCCTTTAGAATTTAATCATAAAATAATTCTAGATGAGCACAAAGATTTCTGCATAAAGATTTTCATCTTACTGTTTTTTAGAATGGAAACAAAAATAATACAGCTTAAATTTTCAACAATAAAAGGTTGAAAAGTAAATAGTATATTCACAAGCCTGCTAGAATGCTATGCGGGCTTTCAAGATTATATTTTAGATGAATATTTAATAGTTAAAAAAATTACAAAAATTTTAAGTAAAAAAGGGAAGATTCCAAATATATAATTTCCAACATATTCCTGGGGGAAGAAAATCTGGGGGTGGGGGATACATATGGGAATGTTAAATAGCTGTCTCAGTATAGAGGAATTATCCATAATTATAATTTTCTTTATTATCATTTCTTTTCTAGGAGCAGATAAGATGAATATAAGTTAAACTTAACTAAATGCACCTTCCCCAGACTACAAATGCAGCTCAAGATCTTACTCCTCCATGAGATCTGCTCTGACCCTCCAGACCTCACTGAGCTCTTCGTCCTTCTCACTCTTTCTGCCATTAATATCCATGTTATTTAATCACCCATTCAAAAATCAGATGTTTCTTGTATTGCTATCTACTCCAGGCTTGAAGATATTAACTCCTCATCAAGATTTCATTCAAGACTGACAACTGGATGGGCCTTACCAGAGGCAGATTATATTTCCCAAAATGCCAGGAACAAATTCTCTCATCCTACATGCCTTTCCTGACATTACTACTTTTCCTATAAAGAGGCAGAGTCTACATTTTCTTTCCTTGTATCTGAGTGGGCCTGTACCTGTGGCAGAAATGATGCTCTGTGACTTCTGAGGCTGAGACATGAAAGAGCTTAGTGTATCCATCTAGCTCCTTGGGATGCTCTTTCTTGAAACCCAGCTGCCATACTGTAAGGAAGCCCAGGCCATGTGGACTCTAGCAAACAGCCCTGGATGAAATCCCAGTCAACAGGCAACAATTACCCATATGCAAGTGGGAAAGCCTGTTAGATGACTCTAGTCCCACCTACTATGTGCTTCCGAACACATTAGAGACTGAACAAGAGCTGCCTAACTGTGCATAGTCAATCCCCAGAACTTTGAGAGCTGATAACTATAAAATAACTGCTGTATTTAAGTCATTAAGTTTTGGGGTGTTTCATTTTTTGCAATTGAAACTGGAACTTATACTTCCTTTTCTTCTTCTTCTTCTTTGCTACTTTATGGATTTCTGCCCTGGAAAATTTTCAGTCCTCAATCCCTTGGTCCTATGAAAACTAATCCATGTAAGTTCGTTATATAAATGAATGAACCAATGGGAGTTCTAACCTCACATTATTCCTTACTTCCAAACTTGTGCATGCTAATGAGTCTTCTTAATAATATTCTGACCTAAGAGATCCAGCACAGCAAATCCTTTTTATTCATATTCTGAACTTTATGTTTCCTTCTGTATAATTCCTTTCAATTGCACCTCTAGCTACTACCCAGCATGCAGAAAAGTTAGTCACTAAAAAAAGAAGAGTTAATAAAATAAGAGGACTAGTGAAGATATTGATGGCTCTGGAGTAGCCCTTTTTTCTGGAAGCAGCCTCTGTCCTGGAAAAGTCAGGAGCTCTTTGCTAACCAAAATGTTAATAAGATACTGTTATCTTCACACCTTCAGTAAATGAGGATGAAAACTACAGAACTCTATCCCCAAAGAGCAGACAGACCCTTGGACTTATGCCAATAGCCCTGGCACCAGTGCCACCTATGTGGTGTGAATTCAAGAACAAAAAGCCCCTTGTATGCAAATCCACCATTTCAGAACTCCTCACAGGCTAAGCATTTTCCTCTTCAGGCTCTTTCATTAAAAAAGAAAATCCCCTGGGGAGGGAGCACATGCTCATGGTGTGACAGAAGCAGAAGCAGCACTATCTTCATTCTTCCCAAACATCACAGAGTGGATGTGTTCATAGGACTTGGTCCCTGGACTGGGGTGGGTAATTGTGTTCAACCGAAGAAAAAGGTTTGTGGGTGAGGATGCCCACAGAGAAGAGAGAATTCAAAGAAGGAACGTCTAGGAACACTGAAATCTAGTTTCTATGTTCTACAATTTCAACAAAATTGTTTGACCGTCTGTTCACCTGATGGCAACTGGTTAAATATGGCTCGTCATTTTTGTGGATTTTTTTTTCTTTTTTTTTTTTTTTTGGTAATCAGTGAATTGGAATTAACTGGAATTAGTGTAGTGCCCCTCTTTTAGTAAGCCTCAGAGGCTCTACCTTGTCCCTTGCTTTGGGGACGCCCTCAACATCATGAGCAAGAAGAGTTGCCTGGACCACAAGATTCCTTTGCCTTAGTGCTTGTCATCTCACCAGCTGGACCCAGTGACTCAAAAAGTTAAGAATGTCACGACTCAAAGGAAGAAATAGGGAAGAAGCAGGAGCTGTTCCAAGCACAGCTTTACATAAAATGCTCTTTAAAGGCAGTGGGATCCTCTCCCAGCCTGAAGAAGAGTTTCATGATTGACTTCCTCACCATTTTTCTCTAAATACTGTACAAAGTGGGGATGTGAGGATGATTGGCTCCTTTTCTGCATTTACCCAACATTTTAGAGGTCACTGATTTGTGACCACCCCTATCAGCTTGAGTTTGCATCTCAATGTGCAATTTTCTGGGCTCACTAGACACCCCACCAGAAAGGGGCTGACATGGGATTTGACATACTTGAAATCGAGTATTTGGTTTGATAAAAATCGAACACAGGAAAAAGGTATTTTCTTTTCCCCTTTCCCAGAGGCATTTTTTTTTCTGCCAATAATCTTTGTCAGACAAAAAAATGAAGTTCAAGGTAAGGTTAGTTTTCTACATTTCTCAGCTAGGTCCTAAAGTCAAGCTCCCTGACATTGTCATCACCATCACTATCCCCACCCTCACCACGCTGCCACATAGTCCATCTTCCCTAGCACCTAAACAGGTTGGCCTCATTACTTTCACCATCTCCATGACTAGTGCCAATTAATCATCACCATTAACATCATCCGAATAATGGCCTTAGCAAACCCCAACTGGGAGAGGCCTGTTCCTATCGCTGCAGGAATTTCCATATTAAGACTTTCAAGCTCGAAAGCTCTGGAATACACTAATGGAGAGAAAGCGGGTTGGAAAAGACCCCTGGGAGAAGCCAGGAGGGAAAGCATGCCCCAGTCGCCTCTCAAAATATCCAGCAAACAGCCATCAGGGAGCGTGTGCCCGTTCTTTGAACTCCCTCAAAGTATCTTTCCTCTGTTCTAAATCCAGGACCGTCTTTGTACATAGCTTGCTGTTTCTGGATTAATCCTTGGCTCTTATTCAAGCCCTGGACTGTATCAGGATGTTCATGGACCCCAGCAGGCAGGCACTGCTAAACGAGCCTTTCCGGCAGGACCCCTTTCCTGTGACAGGGATTCCAAGCCCCAGCCCTGAGCATCTGTGCTCCACAGTCTGAGAAGGTAGCTGCATCTCGTTCTTTTTTCCACTCCTGTCTTCCTGGAGGAGGACCCCACACCTCCACCATCACAGTCATCGGCTGCTCGGTCCTTTCCTGAGGCACTCTATTTTCAGCTTCGTATCATATCACGGACTCTCCTTCCCCATGGAGCAAGCTGGCGAAACATTTTTCCTTGCCTAAGCATTTGCCTCATCTCTGACTCAAATCTCTAGGCTGGCAATGAGGGGGCGAGGAAGCCAACAGGGCACCGGGAGGGAGGCCTCTGCCAGCACACTGCACCTCAGTCCAGGAGCGACTTACTGTGTGAGGCTAAGCTTGACAGCTCCCCTCGCTGAGCCCCCATCTCACTTCCTGTTGTCGGAGAAAGGGTTTTGCACCATCTGCTTCCTTAGGTGTGGCAGGAGACTAACACTATTTTCCTAAGTGCATTTCCAAAATTAAACACTTCTTGGAGGTTTTCTCCACAAAGGAATCTTTATTGAAATATTTTACTTTGTCGTTCTTAACTAGCTGGGCATTCCTTCCCATCACTATTGAAGTCATTGATGATGTCATGAAGGTAGCATGGTAGCCTTGAGACTGCCAGTCCCCAGGATCTCTTTAATGGTTCCAGAGTTTTATGGGTGCTGCATCTGTTGGCAATGTTGACATTATCAAAAATGATATTTCTACTGTGCTAAATATTTTCCTGCTTCTTTTTTTCTTGTCTGGTTCCTTGAGGACTTTGATGATGAAGGGAGAGACAGAAGCTGCCACCTTAATGTGGACCTGTCTATTCTGAAAGTCTACTGTAATCTTTAGACTCTTCCAGTCACTGGTTGCCAAGGCAATGCCATCACTCAACCTTTTTAGGAGGCAGACCCAAAGTCTAAGGGCAGATATGGTGCTAACTTCCCATTGGTACACCTCAGGTATAGGACTTTATTCTTGCTGGGGTCTAACTAGAATGGCATGGTGGATGTGGTGGTATCAGATGAACCTGGATATGAGAAGACCAAGGAAAATTACACCTTGGCTTCACCAAGCCAAAAGCATAAAGCTCCCCCTGATATTTTTACACAGTTTTCTTATCCTCTTCATTGCATTTTTATTTAATATGTTATCTACGTCCCTACCAAGCCTGTGAGCTGATCAAAGTGGTGTTATTCCCATTTTACAGATAAGAACCAGACTTTGCACAGTGGAGCATCTTTCAAGGTCTTAGTTTTCTGGATATTAAGGCTGGAATCCCAGACTGTTGTCACTTAACACTACACTGCCCATCACTTCCCTGGGTAGAATGAATGTTAAGTCACAAAACAAGTTTGAAACCAGCCAAAGGAAGCAAAAATAATTATAAATGGATTGTGAAATATGAGTACATTGAGAAAGGCAACTTCAGACATGTACGAGTGAGGACACACAGAACACAGAAGGCCCAGTCACTTAGAGCCACAGACACCCCAACAAGTGCCAAAAGAGGAGTTGGGGATCCGCTCATGAGACCCCTTCAGCTTGTAGAGGAGAAGAAGAAAGCCCTGCAAGGTCACTGGGTAGTCAAGGCCACTCCAGGACTCAGCTCATCTGTTTCCAAAATCTCTTCCCTCAGAACTTGTCCCTCCCCTTCCACAAGAAGGACGTGACCTCCTCGCAGAGGTGGAGGCTCTGGCATTTCACTGTAAACCAGGAGAGTTTGCCCTTGGCCATGGACACAGGCAAGGTGACTGAATACCTAGCCAAGGAACTTCAGAGTGACAAGGAGGAGCATTCTGTGAAATCGTCTCTTCGGCAAGCTACCTCAGGGCCTGAGCTAACACCACTGGGTACCTAGTAACATGGAGTATAATATGAAGGACTCTAGTACAAATGTGAAATGCCATGCAGGATTGTTGATACCCAGAGCAAATTTTAGTCATTGATACCCTGGTGTAACTTAATCCAATGTCCACTGGCAGAGGATAAGGCTCTGAAAAGACAGACCATACAACAAATGTGTTTTGACAGGAAGAAAAGGGTTCCTGCTCTGAACATGAAGCTCTGGCTAAGGAAAGCTTAGTCTGAGCTCTGACTCTTCCATCTGGAGACCAGCCCTGGATACTTGGGATCCAAAGGAAGGGAAAAGTGACAAAGACATATGGATAGAGAAATCTACTGGACCAAATAGGCAAAAAAAAAAAAAAAAAAAAAATGCAAGCTGGTTATCTTCATCTCTTTTGTATTGCTGTAACAGAATGCCTGAGACGGAGTAATACAGAAAGAACAGAGATTTATTTCTTACAATTCCAGAGGCCGGGAAGTCCAAGGTCAAAGGGCTGTGTATGGTGAAGGCTTCCTTGCTGCCTTATCTCACAGCAGAAAGTGAAAGGGCCAAGTGTATACATGTGTTCATGTGGAGCAGAGAAGAGGATTAAACTTATCCTTCTATCAGGAAGCAACCACCAAATTAACTAACCCGTACTGGGTATAACTCACTCACTCCCACAATACCAGCACCTCTTAAAGATCCCACCTCTGAACACTGTTGCATTGGAGATTAAGTTTCCAGAAAATGAACTTATGGGTCACCTTGAATCATAAGACTGACTTAAGTATTCAAAATAAATAAATAAATAATTTTTTAATAAAAGGAATGTATTGGCTTATGAAACCCAAATGTGGAAAGGTGCTCTGGCCCCAGACCCAACTGGCTCTCTTATCTGCCTGGCTCTGACTTTCTTCAGTCAGTTGCATTCTCCTCAAAAACAGCAAGGATTGTCCAGGACAGCTCCAGATTCACAGGCCAGCAGCTTGTCACCTGCAGCAGTGAGTTCCTTCTTCATGAAATACAGGTATGAACTCTGATTGGCCAACCTAAGACCCTGTTAATTAATCACAGAGCTCTGATTGCTCTATAGTGCTTTCCACAGCCCCACTGGACTGACGGCTGAAACTGTCAATCAGGAGGCTGGATCAGTCAGGACAACACTGTCAGCCCACCCAACCCCCATGATATTGCCGCATGATGAATATACTCAGAAGCCAGACTCCAATTTGGGAGCACCTCTGCTGAGAGACCCCCTGATACTGCTACTAGGGATGCCATAATGATGGGCTCCAGGTGCTCCAGGGTCTTGAGCCCCACACAAGCATAAAAATTCCTGGAAGAAAATCCAGGTCATTCCAGGACTGAGTAGCACAGTTCCTCCAGAAGGAAACTATCAAAAGCCAACTAAAGTCACATCATTTGTTCATCTATTATTTGTTGATTGACTGTTCCAATATAGCTATTCGCTTTGTGAGATCAGAGACCCTGAATATGTTCTTGCTTGTTGATTCCCAGCACCAAACACAGGTGGTACCTGGCACAACTTAGGGACTCAGTAAACACATTTACATGGTTGGAGCCCAGAATGCCCCTAAGGCTGTCCCCTGGACTTCACCTCTACTCTGTTCTAGTACTGCTGCTGCATTTCTGGGTTCCAGGGATGAGTTCTGACCAATCATGAATAGACATCCCTTCCCTGGGTCACCTGAGCACAGGGGAAACTTGCACAGTATAGCTCTCACCCTTCCTATGTTTCAACTACGGAGGGGACTCCTCCTCCCCCTACTAGGGCCTGCAGATGCTTTGCTGAAGTTAAGCCATGGGGATCTGCTCATGAAAGGGTGATGTCCCTAAGGGGGGCAGATCTGGAGGCTATTGCAGGTGTGTTAAAGGACTGGCTGGTCCAGATCACTTGGGTCTGAGTGAGGCAGCCCAGAGGCCACAGCACCAGGGAGATGCTGGGGTCTGCATGAAAGGAAGACCCAGGTAGGGGAGAGAGCAAGAAAATAAGAAGGGGTCATGGCAAATGGCCTAAGCAAAGCTCTGCTTTCCTTGCCCAGACCTCCCATTTCCTCTGTCTGTGGGAGGCGAGGAGAAGTTGAGGAGGCAGCTGTCGTCTTCCTTTCTGCTCAGACACCTGTAATCACAGGCTCCATCAGATTCCCTATCCCTATGTGGAAGCTGCTCACCACAGCGAGAACCTCAGCCCCAGACTGGAGTTGCCTAGCAACTCAGAGTCCTGAAAAGAAAGCAGAGGAGCTAGACAGAAAAGGGCAGAGGGAATGGGCCTGTCAGAGGCAGGAAAAAGGTGCCAACAGCCTTAGGCATAGACTGCAAACACAGGGCAGCTTCACAAGCGCCCCCAGCACCCTCCACCCAGCGTGCTACTATTCCCTATTCCCCACCCTCAGTTCAGTGCACAGCATTCCACACCTGGAGATACTTCCCTTTTAAACCACTTACTTTCCTTCAAACTGCAGACACCTGGAGAGAATCTGACTACTGGGCTGCCCCAAGGCAGTTTGGGGAGGAGCTTATCAGACCCTTCTGAGGAAGAGAGAAGGGAAAATGGGAAATGCATTATAATTCCATCCTAATCCATCCTAGGTTTTCCACTCTTCTCTTTCTATTCAGCCCATTCCACTCTTTTCCATTCGTAATCTGTTCACTGGTACAGGGCAAAAATGTCAGGTTTGGGTGTTTGACAGCCATCTGCATGACATTGACTGCTTATTTCAAGGAGCTTCAGTTTTGTCTAAAATAATCCCTATTCAGGAATTGTTGTGAAAGTGAAGCAAAATAATGTATTTGAGATACCTGTACAATGTTTGGTATGTAGGTAGCACATAGCGTGTGCTAGTTTCCCTTCCTGCAGATTGAAATCATAATGCCATAGTCACTGGGACCCCTGAGGCCTATGTAGGCCCTTCCTCTTTGGTGTGAACCAACCAGATTCTAATTTTGGAAGTGAAATTTAATTCTAAGACTACAGAAATCCCTGGAAGCCAACGTTGACCTCCATCTTTGCCCTTGGAGAATTCTTCATTTAGTGGGCAAAGCAGAACCCTGTCTGCCTGAAAGCAATAGAAAATGGCACAGTGTGTGGCTCCTATGTTAACTGGGTATTCCATTGACTTTATTTTTCATCACTATTGGAGCCATTCTTACTTCTAGTAGCCTTTGATAGGTTATTTCAGTTACTGCGTATGTATGCTTATGGCTCAGTCTACCCATCATCATGACAGTGAATACCTAAGACTTTATCTGGAAAAGGGTTCTCTGGTTCTCTTTTGTTAGACCTCTGGACAAAACCAAGGCTTCATCTCAGACTCTTGGGTCAGGGTTTAAGATATAGAATCAACTAGCAAATAGAACCAATAAACAGTTGAGTCTGTTTATATTAGTTTATAAAGTTTAGCTTTATAAACTAATCTTGTGTTTATTCATCCAGCTATCCTCTACTTACCAAGTTAGGCCTAGTTGTTCACTAAGTGTTAGGGATGCATGGAAAAGAAAGAAAATGCCTCAGACTGAGTTTTCTGCCCAATAAAGGAAAATTTTAAAATAGCACATTATTAGAATTCAAATAAAACAGTTCCTCTTGTCAGGGCAGGACTAGTTCAGAGAAAACACTGGAAATGGCCAGTCAGGGAAAAGGGCTCCTGGGGCAGAGGGCACTTTTTGAAGCTCCCTACTTCCACCCAGACTGGCGAAAAATGATTTTCAAAAGTAATTTGGCCTTTTCCAAATTTCACATTCCTAGACCCAACTGAACCCTGGGAAAAAGTACACCTAAGGATGGCGAGAAAAGTGACAGGCAAGCAAGGACCCCAAAGCTTGAAGGATATTGGAACTGATAGTGAATTGACAGGAGAGAAAAGAAGAGGGGACAAGTGTGCCCCTGGTGTCATTTCCACAGCTGCCTGTTTGGGTGTCTGATTAACAATCTTATACATCAGCTTGGCCTTGAGTCTTCATTCATTCATTGCTCTCACATTAGAGCAGTTCTGTCTGCCATGTTGCCAAGGCTGTGTGGTTTTGAATGGGCAAGTGTGCATGTGTGTATGTGTGCATTTGCATGCGTATGTTGAGAGAATTTCTGTATGTGCCACTGAGAGAAGGAAGGAGCACCCACAGTGCATGCAGGTAGAGCCTGAACTGTGTTTATGGATGAAGCATCATGTGGATTCATGACGGGAAACACCATGATCTCAAAATAAGAACTGGCTTGCAAACTTAAAGTCATGGAATTAGAAGTGTCTGACCATTTTGTTTCTTTCAGAGTCTCTGTCCAGATTTATTCCTGGGACAAGATTTTGCAGCAGAGATGATTTAAAATAAAAGCCCCTTTCACCCGAGCTGCCCAGAGTCATCGTGGTGATTATCAAGCATCCCTACCCTGGCTTTAATCATATTTCATACTTATGGCAAGGGGGCTGATCTCTGTGGGGGACAAGCAGAAGACATGGACATGGGTATCTAGATCTCCTAATGACTAATTTCTCAGGAAAGATGCTGCAAGGGAAAAGATCCCAGGAACCAACTCTTTTTGATCTTCACTTCTGTCCTACTCAGGAGGTTCCTTAATACCTCCAGGGTGTGGTCTTTCATCCACACTCTCAGCTTTTGTCTGCACCATTCCCTGCTCCAGGAATCTTTTCCCCCTGCTCTGTGGCTATTCAAAACCTCTGTATCTGCTAGGCCAACACCACGCACTCTCTCCACTGTCTCCTCTCAGATGTCTGCGCACACTGCTTCTTGGGAATTCTACTCTATCTTCTCATTGTTTTCCATCTGAGTTTTGTCTCCCCAACTGAGGCACCTCTTCAACAAAGACTGACTTAGAATGGACACTTAATAAAACCTGCCTATCTTGAGTTGACTCTGGAGCAGCCATGTCACAAGACTCTGGAATGGGGTGCAGTTCACATGAGTGGAAGACTTCAGTGTTTACACAAAGCCACTTCCTGAGAAAAACACAATTTGATTCTCATAGTAATCCTTGATGGAAAGCAGGAAAAAGCTTAATATCCCCACATTACAGAAAGGAAAGGTGAGGTTCAGAGAGATTCATGGTTTACTCTAAAGCCATATAGCCAGTCTGGCAAATCCAGACAGCCAATCCAATCTATACAGTAGGAGGCAGTAGGAGGGAGATGATCAAGAACATTGATACTCAGGTCCTCATTTCAACTATTTGTTGAAACACACAGCTTAATGCTTTCTAGACGAAGTGTCCCTTTAGCTGCTTTCCAACTACACTTGGTATACAAGCCCACCAGAAATGCTAAATTAGTCCTATCTCTACCCAGCCATGTCAGAAAGAGGTTTAGAAATTCGATCGCTGTTGTTAAAGGTTGATAAGTGATTAAAAAATAAACACTTAAAAGGCGATTTGAGTTAGAATGGGTACTAATCCCTTAATCCACTCCCCCAGCCCCAATGGCAGAATTTAGAGGAGGGAGATCATTTGGACCCATACTGTTCAATATGGTGGCACCAGCCACATGGGGCTATTGAGCATTTGAAAACTAGTTGATCCCAATTATGATATGCTTTCAGTATAAACAAACATAGGCTTTCAAAGAAAAGCATGTAAAATATCTCATTAATGATTTTACTAATCACAGTATGTTAAAATTAGAATATTTTAGATATATGGAATTAATTTTTTTAATTAATAAAATTAATTTCACCTGATTCTTCTTACTTTTTTAAATGTGGCTACTAAAAAACTTTAAATTTTATCTGATTCATATTTGCAGCTTGTATTATATTTCTATTGAACCACACTAATGTAGACAATAAGATTTTTCTGTTATTCAAATAATTCCATGCAGGTAGTCATACACTCAGATTATGTTTGAGGTCCTATTATTTACAAAAATAAGAGCTCAGAACTGAGTCTTTTAGAAGATGGTAATGGGGGCTGGGATTGTAGCTCAGCGGTAGAGCGCTTGCCTCACATGCGTGAGGCCCTGGGTTCGATCCTCAGCACCACATACAAAGCAATAAAATAAAGACATTGTGTCCATCAACAACTAAAAAATATTTAAAAAAAAAAAAAAAAGAAGATGGTAATGTTTCTTCTCCCAAATCACTCCTGGCTGTCAGCTTCTGAAGCTTCCCAAGATTGATGGCAGCCCCACCATGGAAGGACTCCATGTCCCCAGCCTACCCCAGACTGAAACCCCTAAGCCAGGCTCACTGCCCAGCATGGGAGTCTCTCTAGTATCCTTGTCTTCCACCATTCCGTGGCGGGGCCCCTAAAGCAAGATCCCTAGTCAAAGTCATGCCCTAAAATTCCCCAAGTTGCCAAAGGCACTGAGAGGCTATGCTCTCTAGAGAATCTCAATGTCTTTGGAGAGGTTGCTGGCTTTGATCAAAAGATGTAAGGATTAAAGACTGTTTAAATCAAGGTTAATGTCATTTGGTTAGAGTGGAATCCAGGGCCTTCATTGATTGTGTCCTTTGATTGAAGGGAAAAGCCATTTCCCTTAAATGGTGTAATCTAAACCTCCCTAGCTGGCACTGAAAAGAGAATCTATTTATGAAAGGCAACTTCTGCCTAGGGTCTCAAGTGTGCCTCCAAAATTCATCTTTGCTTAAAGGTCTAGACATTTGTACCTACACACTGAACAAGGAGAACACTACTTCCCCTTCGATACTTAGAAAGCATGCTGATAGAAGCAGGATGAGTTCAGGGGCATAGACAGTGAAGCTGAAGTCAGTGGTCAAGTCCTGGACAAGAAAGAGAGTCACTTCTTCTCCATCCCCCATGGGATTGCTCACATGGGGCTTTCATCTCTTGATAGGTGGGGAAAATCAGGGGGACCATAGCTTGCCTCCAAAGATTCCATGCAAAACAAAGAAGGCCACCCTCAGAGGCCACAGCTGGCCTTGACTCTTGCAAGAAGCTTTGAGTAAAGCAAAAAAATAAACACATCAACAGCCACTTTCCAATAGAGCAAAACCTCAAAACCCCTGAAACATGAATCCACAAAGCTAAGAAAGCCTGAAGATCCCAGGCTGCCCCTCACACTAAGGGTGGGGTAAGGGACACATAACGATGTCATTTCATATGATTAAAAATATATCGCACAAATAGCACCAAGAAAATAGAATAAAATATAAACTAAAAATAAATGGTTGAGTCAACTCATCTTTAATGCTTTTCCGTGTAACATCTATTTTGTATAATGGAATACGACTTTCATACTCCGACTGCAAATTTAACCTTGGCCACAAGTTATGATGTACATTACAATACACTTTTATTATGTTACACAGTATTGTGGTGGTTTTTTTTAATCTATTGCTAAGCCCCTAACAGTATGTCTGCGTCAGTGAAGCCCATCTGTCACAACCACAGTGGAGACATTATTATGTAAATAGTTCTAGGGCCTCCTTTTGGGGGAATTTAATATACTGTCCTAATATCCCAGCCGGAAAAAAAAATGTTTATGAAAAAAACCTTTTTTTTTGTTTTGGTTTGTTTCATTTGTAGAGAAAGGCAGGTCGAGTTACTAAAGGTTGTATTTTTTTAAAGAGTGCAAATCTCTTTTCCTCTGTCTCTCACTCACAATGTCTTTAAAAGCTAATGATATGGCTCCTAATAAAATAAAATAAAATACATGAGAGACTTCTTTTAAACACATCAGCTGAAGTATAGAGCATTAATATCGCACAGCCTAGTGCATTAGCCATCTTTTCTATATTACAGTCATATTTCAATAAACTAAGTTTTCTTAGCAGGTGCCATCTTGGATTATTTCTTTATTAGATGGACTTATAAAATATGCAGAAAGGTATGCTGAATTTTTGTTATTTATTACCGGATTTAAACCTTTGCCAAAATTCATACATCTAAATCTTCCTCCTTAGAGAGAGGCAACACCTGGAAGGACAGGCTTGTGCTTACAGGACTGTGAGCTGGGTGGTGGAGGGGAGGAGGGTGGAGTGGAGCGGGGCTACAAGCAGAAGATATCAGTTCCCCAGACCTCTTGTTGCATCTTAGTTAACCAAGCTGGGATTTTAGGACAGCTTCATATCAGCCAGAACCCTGACTTCAGCCACTGATCACAGGCCAAGTAGGGAGTCACAAGTGCTAATTATACACTCGAGAACATTCAATCTAGATAAGAGAGAACAACTTAGGGGTAAAGTGATTGGATGGGTGGTTTACACCAGGGACTGTGGGAATCCAACAGGGATAGCTCCTATGCAGGACCAAATTATCAAGGGAAGCTTCCTGAGTAGGCGGTGGGGGATCAGCTAAGCCTTCAAAGAGTATTCCACTTGTGTGGCTGGAGTGGAAGGAAGAAGCTCCCAGGCATCACAACTCAGATATGCATTTCTACCTATTCCAGGCAGGAGAAAAGACAATGCAGCCCTGGAAACAGAAAGAACAAAGGAGCTGAGAAAGAGGCAAGAGGGTCCAAGAGCAGGTTCCCCACTTTAGCTTGCTGGGATCAAGACAGTTGTGAAAATCATTGGATCATGGGGGCTGAGCAGCTTTCCAAGGAGAACCATCACAAATTAAGCAGAGGTCAGAAAGCCAGGCTTGGACCAGAGATAAAGTAGGAATGGTGAATGAAGGATTGTCATTCTGAGGACAGCCTGATGCTAGTTCCTACAGTTCCTCCCAGTCTGTCCGGGTCTTGGGTCTAAGAGGGAAACTGGGCTAAAAGAAAAACCCAGAAAAAAAAAAAAAAAAAACTTTATCAAAAATGCTACTAGCCATTTGGCACAGACTCACCTACTTGTGACTCCACAAAAATCATGTCACACATGGCTAATGAGACATTCACTGATGTGTTCCTTTGACTCCACTCACCTTCCATCCCTACAGTCAGCCTGGGACATGACAGAAGGGGCTGTAGAGGTGTGTATGGAGGGAGACTGTGGTACTCAGTAGAAGACTACAATGGACTTGGGCAGGAAAGGTGAAGTGGGATAAGGTGGCCCAGAGAAGAGGTGGCAGCAGAGGAAACAGGATACCCAACAGGAATGTCTGCAGTACCTGGTGGGCATGGCCGCTAACCAGATGGGGGAAAGTACATGGGAAACACTATGTAGGGAACTAAGTGTCTCAGGAGGAGGAGGGCCATGTGCCTCAAAGCAGGTGGCTATAATGAATGTGTCTCCATGTCCTTCACTTCACAGATTGGCCTGCAAGTTCTCTGGGGTTCATGTTGAGACCATGGCTCTTGGGCTAAGGTTAGTGACCTATGGCAATTGCCAAGTCCTCTTCATGCTCCTATCCTCAGCTAATTCTTCCTGGCAGAGGGACCCTCTTGAAATTCAGCACCTTTTCTGTGCCTGCCTCCCAACAAAGCTAGTTCAAGTCAGGAGCCCAGAAAAGTGCCTATAGCTATGCTATTCATTCAGAGGCTTTCTCGCCATGGACTGTAGTAAGGTTGTACCCCATCCAGGTCAGCCAGGAGCCCCCAGTCCAGTCGGGGGACAAAGTCCACAAGGAGAACCAACTTGCTTGGTTTTTCCTGTGCACACAGAATAGCTCCAAACAGCCAAGGACTGATGAGGGTATGAGGAGGAAGAACAGGGCCTTTCCCAGAGAGCCTAAGTATGGTTTTGAAAAGTGATAAAAATTTGACTTGAGATTAATTCATAGAGGCCCACTGGGAGCAGTGAATGTCCAGTGCCGTGATGTCCTCCCTCCATCCCTCCCCACAGCAGTCAGGATTCACGCATGTCAATTCCCCTTATCCAAGTCCAAGTCTCATCTCTGACTGCCATTTGCACTGTGTGATCAAAGGCTATTTTCATAATCTTTCTACCATTGTGTCCTCACTTGTAAAGTAGGATAATGAGGCTTTCCTGATAGAATTGTTGTGAGTGAGAGATGAATTATCAAATAGCACAGAGTAAGTGTTCAATAAATGGTAATCACGTTCCTGCCTTGTAGGTGTTTGGGATTTATATCCATGAACTCACATAAATATATGGGACACTTAATAATATTTCAAATTGTGCTGTCCCCTGTGGGTAGCAAATCCCACACTTCAATCCCACCTCCAAGATCTCCCACAAGACTTTTCTCAAGGTTCAGACACACCCTACTTTCCCAGTTAGAACTTCCTAGGTTATGTGACAGCTTCGCAGAGATTAATTATTTGTCAGCTGGGAGGCGAAGGGGCAGTTGTAGCCTGAGGGTGAAAAACAGAGCTAGGAGACCCTGGAAGGGACTAAGGGATATCATAGAGGCCAGGGAGGTCTGAAGGATATGCTTTTCCTCCTTCTTGGGCTAGAGGTTGGTTCTTATACCTAAAGCTATCTGGCAGCCCCCTCCAGGATGGGTAGCAATTTAGAGATCCCTCCTATGGGATCTGTCAAGAGCCTGTCATATGCTGGGTATGGTGGAGCATGCCTGTAATCCTAGCAGCTTAGGAGGCTAAGGCAGGAAGATCACAAGTTCAAAGCCAGCCTCAGCAAAAGAGAGGCACTAAGCAACTCAGTAAGACCCTGTCTCTAAATAAAATACAAAATAGAACTGGAGATGTGGCTCAGTGGCTGAGTGCCCCTGGGTTTAATCCTCAGTAGCCCCCCCCCCCAAAATAAAAAATAAATAAATAAAGCATGAGATGCTGCAGAGAAAGGAAAGGCAGGAAGGAAGAATAATAGCTTCCTACTTCCACCTGAACTTTTTGTGTTCAAACTCAGAAATCAGATAACAAATTATACTAAAATAAGATTGCATTAAATATCTTTTATTGTCAAATCATCTGGAAGGGACTTCAGCTCCTTATTCTACAGATGATGAGATTGACACTCAGAGACCCAACTTACTAAGGACCACAGAGTGACTCTGTCCCCCACACCCTGACCCCTATTTCCATGTTCTTTCCATAGAGCCAGAGTTATTCAGGTAGAGGTCAGGGCAGTGTTGGTGCCGCCAGTCAGCTGCTCCTGATCTGGAGTCGTGATGCCCAATAGTGAAGTCTCCTTGCCCCGGCTCACCCCAGGGTTGGCCAAGTCCTGAGCTGATTTAGCTGTTGGCACCAGTGGCTGATTAGTAAGAGGAAAAGTAAGCACTGAGGAAGGGGCATTAGTGGGCAGGTATAGTTAATGTGTAGGGGAGAAGTCCAGGGAAGAGGCAGCCCCATTTGGAAACACCCCCACCAGGATGCAGATGTTCCAGCAGCCGGCTGGGCAGCAGGCCTGGCAGGAAGCTTCTCTGACTCTGACCTCAAAGTCCATGCCTTGCCCCAGCCCCCTTCTTGCCCTTTCATTCTGCTCTTCTTGCTCCCTCCCCCACTGCCTTCTTCCTTCCTTTCTACCACTCTCTTTCTTGCTGCATTTTTACTCCTCTACCCTCACACCCATGTCCCTTTCTTTCCCTGTCATTTGTGTTCTCCCTCCCACCACGTCTGGCTACTCTGGTGCTAAGTACCTCATCTGGAAAGATTAGCAGACCCTGCAGTATCTTAGTTTCTTTCTTCTGGCCAAAACCAGGGAGTGCAGACACAAGCAAAATATGCCCAGGGGGGAGGAGGAAAGGAAGAACCTTAAGGACATGCTCAATTTCCTATTCTGTCTCTATGATGAAAATAGAGAGGAAGATAATCAACCTGATAAACACCCAGAACTCAAGAATTCACTGGGTACAGACATGAAATGATTTGCTTTATCCTGTTTTCAAATAGGCACAGCCAAATCCCCTTCCCTATTTTTAATGGCAACCCAAGCCTATCTCATGGCTGTCCGGTCATTTCCAGTTATTAAAAGGTACAAATGAGCTCAGCCTTGCTTAGAACTTGAGAGCTCCCAGGTTCCTTTTTGGCTTTCAATTCTGGGGAGAGCATACACACATTTATTTTTTCCAGTGGGGTGTTGGCCATGTCTATGCAATCAGGGACTCAAATCCACTTCTGTGACTATCCAAGAGGGTCTATGGAAGGAAGAGCCTGAGGGATCCAGCTATCAAAGCCCAATCCTTTTGTGGGTCTGTCGTGTCAATGTCACTCAGGACTTGGCCTACACATCCAAGCTGGACCCTTCACTAAGTCTAGGAAGAGTGAGGATGAACAATTCAGCACTGCCCAGTGCTAGAGTCCAGTTACCCAGAACATGCTACATCAAAGAGAGCAAGACTACTATTTGTACATCTGGGAAACAATAAATTTCTTACAGTGATATTTTTGTTTCCTGAAATCACAAACCACACATCAACCACACAAGCCAATTCTAGGAGATGGGTCAAAAATTGCACTATCATTCTCCTACCACATTCTGGGGAATTAAAGAACAGAAAAGGAACTTCTTTTTCTCAAGGTCACACAGTATCTGGAATCAAAACTCTTTGTCCTGTAATAGGTCTACTGGCCAAATTGCCTCTAATGCACTTTGTCCCACTCATGGGTCATCCCTCAGGCTCTGCCAGGGACAGGGACTAGAGATATGAAACTTTGGGGATATCTTTTACTTTGTTCTTTTTCCAAAATGGTCAGATTCTGGGAGCCACTGAGACTCCTCAAGGGAAGAATGGAGTTTGGAAGGTTTGAATGACAGTAGCTCAATGCATTCTCTACTTTTCCTTGGGTTCCCAGTAAAGATAAGGCCCAAGAATTCTGGGATACCAAAAGTAACTCAACTCAAAAACTCATGGGTTTTTTTCCCAAAAACGCATGGAGGATTTCTCCATGCAAAGGACATATCAACAACTTTTTGATGAGTTCAAGGAAAATGTATCAGAAACAGAAGGATGAAGTTTGCCTTCAACTCACATGTGCTGGAGAGTTGCAGCTGAGAAAATGCTTAGACCTGTGCATTTCTAGGGACTGGTCCATTCCAAAAAGAGTGGGATGTTTTGCTGAGTCCCAAACACTGGCTTCTCCCGTCCCTAAAAATAACTAAGCTGTCCAGCTATTGGATGGAGATTTTCTCTTTTGGTTTTGTTTCATTTGATTTTCTCTCAAAGCACCAGAGTGATAAATGACTTCAAAATCTGGTAGAATGTTCTAGGGGAATCAAGCTTCCATAAAAAAAATAAAAATACTGTCACAATCACATCATTGCCCTCACCAGACATTCTGTCCCTTGAACATTACCTGTCATTACTTACCCATCTATCAATGTCAACCCCAATATCTACTTCCTCTAGGAACATTTTAGGATTATTTCATGCTTGTAGATACAGAAATCAATCATTGAAACAATTTTTTGAGCACCTATTATGAATCTACAATGTTTTGAGGATTCAGTAAGTATGTAAGGCAAGGCCCTTGTCCACAGTGAGTTTATGCTCTAATTAAGAAGTTTCTACAAATTCATGAAGCAATTACGAAGGAACTAGAGTACTCATAGGTCAAAATGAAGGATACAAGCATTCAGTGACTTTAGGAATTCAGAGACTGTGCATATCAAAGGGGCAAGAAACCATGACAATAATATTCATTAACTGCTTCCTTTTGAGAACTTTTACAAATGTTTTTCTTTAGATCTTCACAAAATCTCTTTAACACAGACTGGGATTGATTTTACAAATGGAAAATGGAGGCTAGAGAAGATTAAATGTCCTGTTCAAGGTCACACCCCTATTAAGTGGTGAAGCAGGCTAAGAATCCAGACTAGTTGTTTGTAACCCAGGTACCTCTGGGTTATGCCTTATGTCACATCACTTCTTGAAAAGGTGTGTTAAAGTCAAATAGGTAGGTAACTATGGCCTTACCTTAAAAATAACTGAATTCACCTAGACATTTCTAAATACGTTCAAAGTATACCAGCACACTCCCACCACCCCATTTTCTTAATGATTTGTGCCATTTGGAATTTTCTCCTTTTCTGTCTTAAAGATTAAGTACAAATTTGTTCTTTGGATTTCCCCAGCCTAAAATGTTTTCTTCTTTGGAACAAATAGGACTGTGTCTCTCACTGGTCAACTAACTATGCATGGGACTGCACATCACTTCTAATGTTATCTTAGACTTTACCTAAATAAACTTTGGTTATTGTTTAGTACATCAGTGTCTCATCTTCTACAAAGATTAGCTGCTCTCTGAGGAAAGCTTTATAACTGATACATGGTCCCAACTGTTTTGAGAGTATTCCATGCTATGTTTAGCAATTGTGTGTAAAACTTCTGCCCCATGATAATGACTCCCACATCTGCAGCCCAGCTCCCATAGTGCCACAGAACTCTCCACCTGCATGTTCCCGGTTTCTCAAGCTCCTGTGTTAAAAATTCTACCATCTTCCCCTACAACTAGTTCCTCTTCCAGAGGTGTTTCTTGCCACCAGAAGTAACATAATTCTCCCAGTCTAGCTCCAAAAGTGATCATCAGTTTTGATTTTTGATGTCCTCAAGGCCTGTTAATTATTTATCTGAAGTTTCTCATAAGTAAATGGTGTCGTATCTTGTGTTGGGTGATCTAGAAGAGATAAAAGAAAGAGAAGATTCCTACAAGAATCCCCTGTCAAAGAAGGGACAAGATGCACAAGGAAACAACTAGATAGAAATGCAGGCCCTGTATGATTAGTTCCCATTGTCAGTGCCCTACTTCAGATGTGGGCACCATGAGCTTCGTTGAAGTCACCCACAGATGCTGCCTGGAAGAGGATTCCAGAGATCTTCAGAGGCAGGGAGGACTGAGTTTGGAAAAGAAGAAGTGGAAAGCTCTTTAGTCAATCCTGTGGTGATAAATGAGAAGAAAAATGCATGGTGCCTGCTCCTAGGCATCAGAAGTCCTCTAAAGGGAAGGAAAAGTAAAACCGGTACAAGGAAATATTTGAAATCTAAACAAGGAATATATCATATCCAATGGGACTAGATCAGGGAGCTAAGAAAAAGATTCCAGAACCGCCATCCAGAACCCGGAGTTCTTGCTGCTCTTCCAGAACAGGGCCTGGTGGAGTCTCCCCACAGCAGCATTCTGGGGTTGTTGCTTCCTGGCCATTTTGCATGATATCTGCAAGGACGTTGGCAGGAAAATCAGTGTTCAGTGTGATCTCTGCACACCACCATTGAGAGCCTCACCACCTACCCCCAGAGCCTAACTTGAGGTGCCCCTATGAGCAGCAGCCTCAGGACCACCTCAGGGTCCCAAGGTAATTTTTTGAAGACACAGGAGTAAGTCAGTGGGCTATTGAAATTCCCCACTAGAGGGAGGCATTGGGGATGACTGTGCTTAGCATCTCTCCTCTCCTTTTTTCCTTGCTATGGCAGCCATGAAAATAAAATTCCACCCAAACTTGCAACCCCATAGGGATTTACTACTTTGGTTTATATTTGTCCCCTTCTGACCTTCCTAAAGTCAGTTGCTCCTGGGAGAGGGATGTTGGAGACATATTTGTAGCAGCCATGAAAATACTGCCATGCAATGGAGGAGACTCACAGGAGCATAAATGACTGTGGACCCCTACTCCTAAGATTTAAAATCCATCACAGCAACTCCCATGCACTGCTCTAAACCAATGCCTGAATGAGGCAGGGAACCCAGGCAGGTCTGTTCCTTTGCTGGTGGACTTCAGTTCAGGGACTCCTTAGAACTTTATCAACATTCCTTAGACTGAATAGAATGTTTCCATGCAAACTTCTCGCTCATTTTTTCAGATATACATCAGATATATGTCAGATATACATCAATATATGATACTTCTTCAACATTCCCTATCTCCCTCCCTTTTTCCTATCCCAGAGGTAATTTTCTACCTAACTTCTCCCTGTGCTTAGAGAACAGGGCAGAAGTATGTCAATGACCTCATTCTCACAGAGGTGCTAGATGTTGGTTATGTTCCCAACATCCCCCTTTTAAGAACTACTGCATTTAGGAAAATTTAGAGAGAACAAATATGAACCAAAGTAGTAAATCCCTGTGGGGTTGTAGGTGTGGGTGGAGATTTCAGGTACTCTGACAGGTGGGTAAAGGATTTGCATTCCTTAATTTCCCAAGGCTAAAAGATCCCTACTCAGAATTCTCAGCAATCACAGATCTGCCTACGTCTACCAGCAGGTAGGTAATATTTCTTAATCCAAGAAAAATGTAGCCCATCAATATCATCATTAATAAGAGATATTTTTAAAAATCTCAGCCAGAGTTTATTCACTGACTTTAGAGCTCCCAACCCCAAAGAGTATTACTCCTTCCACCTCCACAGTCGCAGAGACAATCAGAATACATACTGATAAGCCCTGAGGTGACTAACAATTCCAGTCAGTTCTTTCTTCTTAATGCATGTCTTCCAGAATACTTTCCTTGGTAGAATAAAATAACAAAAAAAGAAAAAAAGTTGGGAAAGATGGCTATTTTGTTTTTACATAAAATATTTCTAGGAGCTGTAGACCAGGATGATGCCCAGGACAAAACAAGGAAAAGGAGACAGAGGAGGAAGAGGAGGAGGAGGAGGAGGAGGAGGAGGGGAAGTAGGGGCAAACATTCTTTGTCTCTCAACTTGGCCCATATCTTTAGTATTACAAAATTACACCACATATCCAGAAAAAACCTGAAATACAGTTGTACATCATAATAAATAGTTTTTAAATGAATCATTGTATAACCAGTACAAGGCAGAGATAAAACATGTCCAGCATCCTCAAAACCCTCCCACTGACTGCTCTGTCAACCTCCAAAGGAAACCACTTTCATAATCTTTACAGCAATATCTTGCTTGCTTTTCTTATCTAGTTCATATTCTTAAACACTATAGTTTCTTTTGCCTGCTTTAGAATATTCTATGAAAGGAATCACACATGTGTGTTCTTTTTTGGTTTTGATTCATTTGCATAATTGTGAAATTTAACCACATTCTGCATGTAGCAGCAATTTGCTCATTTTCATTATTGTATAGTATGCCACTAAATGACTATACCAACTTTTATGTCTCCATTCTACTGATAATGGATATTCAGGTTATTTCCAGAATGGGCTACCATAAATTATCTCTTGACGTATTTGTGCTTAAATTTCTATTGACTGTGTTCTAAATAATGAAGTTGATGAAGTCATAGGGTGTGGATGTCCTCAGCTGTGGAAGCACAAACTCTTTTCCAACATGATTGTGCCAATTTACACCACCAACAGTAGTGCATAAGAACTCTGACTGCTCCATGGCCTTATGAAAATTTGTCAATAACAGACTTTTTAAATTGCCAATTCTGTAGTTATGTAGTGTTATCTCATTGTGGATTTAATTTTAATTTTTCTCATGATCACTGGTCACTAATGAAAGTGGACACATTGTCATGTGCAAACACATTGTCTTTTTGTAGACTCCCTACTCAACTCTCTTGCCCATGTTTCCATTATACTGTCTTTCCTTTATCGACCTGTAAAAGTTTATTATTCTGGAAACGATATTTTTGTTAGTTACTTACATTACAAACCTCCTCTCTCACAATTGGGGAAATCTTTACTCTCTTGATGGCTTCTTTTAAGACTAGAAGTTACGTAACCAAAACTTAATACAGATAATATATTGATCTTTTTCTTTATAACTAGTGTTGTTTGTTTCCTCTCTTAAATTTTTGTCTCTCTTCTGATATTCTGAAGATATTATCGAGCTTGTCTTCCATAGTTTTATGATTTTGCCTTTTATAATTATATTCACAACCTACCTGCAATTGATTTTTTTTTTAAACAGTGTTTGGTAGGGATTGTTTTATTAAAAAAAAAAAAAAGGAGATCTATTTTGTTCCCTAAGTATTTAAAAAATCTTTGCCTAGGGTACTATATTTGTCCTAAATTAAGTGCCCATACTTCTGTTGGTCTGCTTCTATTAACCTATTGTTAAAATAACACTACTCCATTTTAATTACTGTAGCTTTAAGAGAAATCTTAATAGTTGATGGAATAAACTTTTTCTCTCATTTTTCTTCATGAGTGTCTGAGCTATTTTAAGCCTGATTACATCTTGCACATCTTTTTTTAGACTTATTCTTAGGATTTCATTTTATGTTTTTGATGCTATAATAAGTGGTATGTTTTAAAAGTTCATTTTCTAATTGTGTATGGCTGGTATTTCAAAATCAATTGTTTTTTTTAATACAGAGCTATTTACAGAATACTTGCTAAACTTACTTGTAAGTGCTAATAATTTATCTGCATATTTGTTTAGATATTTTTGCATACAAAATAATGCAATGTATGTGTAAATACTTACAATTGTATTTGTTGCATTCCAACTCAAATGACATTTATTTTTTCACTTTTCTTTCTGCATTAACAAGGACAACCAGTGTAGTATTGAATAGAAATAATGATAGTGGTCACCTTGACATTGATCAGGATCTCAAAAAGAGAATCTGTCAACATTTATACAAAAGTGTTATTGAAGTTAAGAGTTTTTGTAGATATCCTTTATCAGGAATATTTTCCTTCATTGTAAGAAAGTTTATATATCTATGACTAGTTTGTTCAAATATTTTATCATAAATTTTATCAGTTTTCCTGTACCTATTGAAATAATAAAATATTTTATAGCATATTCTGTTAATGTGGTAAAACCCAGTAATTTATTTTTAAATATTGAACAAACTCTGTATTCACAGAATAAACTCACATCAGAAGTGACAAGTCACTTTTTCCTATATATTACTGGACTTGACTTGCTAATACCTTATTTAAGATATTTGTCTAAATGTTCTGGAGAGGTATTGACTTGTAATTTCCCATTCTTTTTTTCATAGGTTTAGTATCAGATTTATGCTAGCCTCATAAACAAGTTGGAATATGTTTATTTATCCCTCTACAGAAGTTTGGTTAAAATTGGCATTATTTCTTTGTAAAATTTGCTGATGAAACTTTTTTGTTCCTTAAGTTTTCCTTTTGTGCAAATTACAAATTAAATTCCTTTATTAATTCCAGGACAATTCAAATTTTCACTCTTTTTATGTTACATTTAGCAAGTGTAATTTTTCTAGAAATTTGTCTATTTCAAATAAACCTTCACATTTTTTGCAGAGTTTACAACATGCTCTTTTTTCTTTTTACATTTCTTAGATCTGTAATCATAGCCCTTTTAAATTATTTACACCTTTTCTTTTTTCCATGATTAATCCCACCAGGAGTTTACAGATTATTGTATTATTTTCAAAGAATATCTGTGGTGTATACACTACTGGAAGTTAGTTACTTAGTTACTAGGCTATCAGATCTACTGTCACAGTCTCACACTCTTATAGTGCCTGTGTTCAAATAACCCTGACTTTATTTATGAAAGGCCCCAAACACAATAGTAGTAATGTTGACAACTCAGATATGCCAAAGAGAAGCTATAAAGTGCTTTAAGTGCAAAGGTGAAAGTAATACTTTTATTAGAGTATATTTTTAGAATTTTTATTTTATTATTAGTTGTTGATGTTAATCTCTTACCACATCTAACTTATGAATTAAATTTTATCATATTTATCCATGTATAGGAAAATCTGTGTGTGAATGTGTGTGTGTGTGTGTGTGTGTGTGTGTGTGTGTGTGTGTGTATGATTCAGGATTATCCAGATGGTCCCTGAGGTTCTTCAAATATATCCTCTATGAATAAAGGAAGACTACTATAGTAGTTTATAGTAGTTTTGCTGTTGTTAGGTACAGTGTGCCATATATATTTTTAGGGTAAACTTTATTCATTTTTTTAAATTTATATATCTGACTCATTTTTCTGTTTATTCTCTCAGTTAAGGAAAGAGGTAAGTTAATACATACATATATTGACAGTCGATTTGTTGATTTTCCTTTTAGATTTCTACATTTTTATGTTTCTATATATTTTAAGGTCATATTTTAGGTGCATCTAAATTTAAAATTTCTATTTCTTCCTGTACAGCTGAAACCTTTAATGATGAAAAAATCCTTTCCACCTCTAGTAATGTTCTTGCACTTAGGTCTACCTTTTATATTATACCTATAGTATATCTTTTTTCCATATTTTAATTTGTATTACCTCCTGCTGTAGCTATATATCTCAAAAAATATCTAATCTGATGAGCTTTGTCTTTTTTCCAGAGTGTTTAATCAATTTTCATTAATTGGTTAATGTAATCATCAACATATGTGTGTTTAATTCTACTGCTTCACTATTTGCTTATAAACTATGTTTAAAGGCAGAATTATCAATGCTTTATACAACTACTAGTCATAGTTAACTGCACATTTACTTTTTGCTCTTCTTTTCTTCTTGTATCTTCATTTTTCCATCTGAACTTCTTTTTCTTCTACCTAAAGAATGTTCTTGCCTTTCTGTTTAGTGTAAGATCACTAGTGACAAATTTCTTTTTTTTTTTTTTTCTGTCTAGCAATGACTTTGCTTTACCTTCACTCTTGAATGGTATTTTCCTAGGAGATAAAATTTTTAGATGGGTAATTATTTTCTTTCAGTACATTATATCACTCTATTGTCTTTGGTTTTCTCTTCTTTTTTCCTATAGGAAAATCACCTATTTATCTAATTGTATACTTTGAAGATAATCTTTCACTCATACTGCTTTTTAATTTTTTAATTTTGGATTTCTGAAATTTTAAAATCATCTGATACCTGGGGTTTAATTTTTTGCATGTGATTCATGTTGGTTTTATATCTTGTCTTGATATCTTCTAACATTTTATTGGAAATTTCTCAGATATTGTTTATTCAAATATTTCTTTCTCTCTCTCTCTCTTCTCTCTCTCTCTCTCTTCTGTTTCTGAAACTTCACTTAAACATTTGATAGAACATGTCACTATTTCCTCTATTTTTGTTACCTCTTTTCTGTTTTTTCTTCTTTCCACCTGTGTAGGATTAGGCTTTCTTCTGGATATTTTCTTTTGACCTGTATTCCTTTTAATTAATTCTCTCTTCAGCTATGTCTAATCTTCAAAGAAATCATTCCATAAAGTTCTTGATATAAAGCATTATATTTTTATTTTTATAATTTCCATATAAGTAAATTTTTCAAATTTGTTATATCAGTTTTGTAACTTTTTAATTCTCTATTAAAATTTCCATCTTGTTTTCATTTGCTTGAAAATAGTTCATATAGTTGTTCCAAAGTCTGAGCCAGACATTTTTAATATCTGGAGATTTTGTGGGTATTATTTTGGCAAGTTCTTGTTTATGTTGCTTTTGTCTCTTTATATGTGTATTTATCTTTGTGTACCAAACAACATATTTGAAAAGATATTTATTTATATAAATAATTTAAGTTATAGAACAACATTACCTTCCAACAGAGGTGATTTTCACTTGCTGTTTACATAAATCTTAGAACAACAAAGTTCTTGGATAACTGTGACACAGTTTCAAATATTGAGGATTTCTGGGTCATGCAAAGACTGGAGTCTTAAGAGGGTTCTTTTCTTCTTGTTTGTCCTTATTCCTATGATACAGCCTTCCAGAGTCCCACTCTAGGTTGAGGGTGATTTATCAGTGCTTAGGTCTCTAGATTTTGATGTTCTCCTGAGCAATTCTTGACTACTTTACTAGCTTCACAGTGCCTTAGGGCAGCTTTTTACTATTGTTGTTTTTTATCTTTTCTAGTCCTAGGCAGAAGAGTGGTCTGAAATCAGCAAGTCTACCAATTCTAATACCATCCCACATCTGATGCATGAATCCAATTCTACCTTCTGACTCCAGAGAGACCTTTGCCTGCCCCCACCACTTCCTAAAGACAAACTACTAGCAATAGAAATTGAAAGTATTATAGATTGTTACCCAGAGGACTCAGCTTTAATTTGTCTCTGCCCTAGTCTGGCTTTGACTTTGTGCCCTGTAGTATTAGTTGGGCTACTGTCTCATTTCTGTCACCAAATAATGCCCACTTCAATTTTTGCAAACTCATTTTGTCCTTTTCTTTGTACCTGAAGACAGGCCCATCTCTCTATAGCTTCTAGGATTGGTGTCTCATCTTGCTTTTTGCCATCTCTTCTTGCACTGCAGTAGCTCTGTGTAAGCCAGATTCCATCACCTGCCAATGTTCCCGGGATGCCACCTGCTGGCCAGGTCATCAGTTGGTAATACCTGATAACCCTTCCCTTTTTGAGACACTCTGTGCTCCTCCTAGGACTTCTTTAAGACTAACGGTTTGCCAGAACAACATGAGCACATTCCATGAATGCTCCTCAGCATTTGCAATAAGAGTTTCTCCTGAAAAGTGGAGCTTTTCCCTAACCTTGTTCTTAAGTTTGCACACCCAGGGCCTCGGCTCCACCAAATACCATCACAGCTTCCTTCTCAGCACCTAGCCCGACTTGGAGGCAACCTGGCCACAACTTGTGGAGAAGGACCTGAATCATAATGAGGGGACTGTACACATTCATTTACTCATTTATTCATCCACTGACTCCCTAATTTCCTTCTTCATGACCTGGAATTTCAGAGTGAGGGAAAGAGTAGAAACATTGGTAAAAAAGTAAAAAATAACTTTGAACACTTATTTACCAGTATATTACTACTCAAAAGCAATTGGTCTTATTATCAAGTGGACTTTTCAACACTCTCTAATGGTAATACTAGATCTAGGAGAATAATTATTCCAGAACTTGGCTAAACACTATAAAACAGAATTCCCAGGATAATACCTGTTTGTAATGAACACAGTACTCATTTTTACATAAAGAATGTTTCTTTGGAAGCTTTTCTTTATTTACTCATTGAACAAATATTGATTTAGGCAGGCTCTGGGCTGGGAAAACAGAGAAAAGGGACCAGAGGCATCTTCCTCAAGGGGTTTCAATCTGCTGAAAGATGTTTACATTGCATTGTGCTAAGGGTCATGATGGAGAGCAGCATGCACAAAAGGGACTCTGAGCCAGGACAAGGACAAGAAGCAGTGAGCGGCGGGGGCGGGGGGCTTCCTGAGTGTTGATAATGGCCAAGGCATGGCAGTCAGCAGCCAGCGCTTTCCCTTCTGACCGTGCTCACTGACTTTACAGATAACATTTTTCAAGCAAAAGCAAATTTCAGCTCTTGTGGGTCTGAATGATTGCTAACTCTAAATTAGTGGAGTTTGAGTTAATGAGGTTTAAGATGGTCATTTTTTTCTATATAGTCAAATGAGTCCACACTCTGCTCCTGAGGACCCTAGAAAAAGACTGTTTTGTGTCTTCAATTTCTTGTCCCACCTACCCAGTTTCCACATTCAAAGGTCCAATTATAAATATATATTATTACTACTATACAAACTGTTCCAAAGTCCTCCAATAGTCCCTATTAGGAGAACGGGCAGGCCCCACCCTCTGTTATGCTTCTCTGTTTATTTACCAAGCAGTAAATCAGTAAGCATTTAATAATCTCAAACTGTGTACCTGGTCCTTAGTTGCTGTACATTTTTACATAGAGTTCCTATTGTAAATACACTTAGAATCTAGATGAGGGCAAAAGAATATTTTTGTGATTATCCAGGCAGTATGCATCGATTCATTCCACAAATCATCACTGGATATTGAGGATGTGCTGAGAGTTGTGATAGACATTGAAAGCCCCCAGGCAGTAGGACAGGCTCACGAGCCAACAGAAGACTACAGTATTAGTCTTGCATAGAAGGTACAAGTAAACAGAAATTCTTAAAACAAACTGAATAGAGGAGGTGGCTGGTCATTAGTGGAAGGAACAATGAGTTCTTGTCTCAAAGGAGACATCAAGAAAACCCAGGCACTAGAATTGACCTGGATTCTGAAAGCCCTCCCAGGCCCCAACGACATTACACCTCACCTGGGCTCCTCCCCTGAGTTCCTGTTCCTGGGGAATCCAGGTGTACCTGAATTGGCCTCTCTTGATAGAAACCCCAGCTCTTGATATTAATGGAACATCTCACTTTCACACTAAAGATCCCGAATTCTGTGATGGGGAAAGCCCAGTTCCCTCCTGGCAGGGATTCAGAAGGCCACATCTATGCATGTCCTTAGGTCCTTGTTTCCTTGTCACATACTGGTGGGCTGAGTCTCATCATGCACACAGGTTGCGCCTATTGCAGGTTACTGAGGGAGATGTGGGTCATTACTGTTAGAAACAAATTAGTTACCGTGAAAAGGAAGGTGTTACTGAGGAGGTGCATGGCTACAGGTGAGGGCCATTTAAGTCCTAGGAAAGGGAAAGGAAGGCTTTTCCCTGAGGGAGGAAGGACTTGGACCCTCCTGGGTGGCCCAGAGAACAGAGCTATTCATTCTCACCTTGCAACCTCATCCCACATTCTGGTCCATCAGATCTGGGTCAGGACAAGTGGGAGGGTGAGAAAGAAGAGGTGTGAAGTGACAAACCTCAGGTGACAAACAGGGAAAGGCTACAGGACAGACTGCTCCTCTAGGGGACATTGCAAACTGTGCCCATGCTTTATGCAAATAGAGTCCAAATTTATGTCAATACCTTGAAAGCTTTATTAGTTGCCAGAGGCATAAAGGCCAGCTAGAAAGCTCTGGGGGAAGGCTGTTCACTGCCACTCTTGTTCAGGTACTCTCTGTCCTGGGCTGAAATGCAAGAGCAATATTGACCGCACTACCTTCTCTGAGCAAAAGGGGCTAAAACACAGGCTTCATATGCAGATTCGTTAGGAGGCTAGCCCAAGTTACAAGCAAACATTACTTTCTTTAGGGGATAAGTATCTCATGAAGGAACTCCAAGCAAATGTTTATTTTGAATAGTGGTGTTATGGTTTGGATGTGAGGTGTCCCCAGAAACTCACATGAGACAATGCAAGAAGGTTCAGTGAAGAAATGTTTGGGTTGGGAGAACCTTAACCCAACCAATGAATTAATCACCTGATGGGATTAACTGAGTAGTAACTGAAAGAAGGCAGGGTGTGGCTGGAGGAGGTGGGGCATTGAGGACATGGCTTTGGGGTAGATATTTATATCTGGCAAGTGGAGAGCTTGCTCTCTCTCTCTCTCTCTTTCTCTCTCTCTCTCCTCTCTCTCTCTCTCTCTGTCCTCTCTGATCATTACGTGAGTTGCTTTTCTCCACCACACTCTTCCACCATGATGTTCTGCCTCACCTTGAACCCAGAGGAATGGAGCCAGCTGTCTATGGACTGAGATCTCTGAAACTGTAAGCCCTTGAATAAACTTTTCCTCCTCTACAGTTGTGCTGTTTGAGTCTTTTAGTCACAGCAGTGAAAAAGCTGACTAAAATAGGTAGAAAGCAAAGGTCTCCCTTGGGCTTCCAAAGTCAACTGCACAATCAACCCCTCCCCAAACCCTACTGGTGACAATTAGGACTTGACTCCAATCTAAGGCCACCAGCTCATGCTGACTCCTCCCTTCCTGGGAATTCCTAATTCTGCATTTTAGTTTCTCTTTCCCAATAGTTATGCCCTCTAAGGTAACTCTCTTGAAGGAAAGAAAAAGGCGGAATTTTTAGGAAATAACTTCCCTGGAGGCATGGCCAGGGCTGGCTTCTTGAATTCATTTTCCAGCTAAGCACTTTAGAACCGTGTTCCTTGTGGTTATTAGCACTAGTGACAACAGCCTTTTCCTCCCTGAGCCACGCAGATTAAGGAAACCTAAGACTACATTTCTAAAATTGTTTCCATTTCAACCCACAGAGAATCAATACAAGAGAAGAGCATCGCCTTAAACGCTAATGTTATCCAAACTCAAATTCATTTTTGATGGATTGGTGGCGGTGCTTTCTCAAGGCCAGACCAGGATAAATATACACAATTCTTGAGATTCTTTCTTTCTCTCTCCCCACTCCCATCCCCCACCCATGGAGAGTGCAGTGAATGATACACTACACACAGCCATCCCTTCAGGACAAAATCTGTATGGGGGAATTGGAAACTATTTCCAGTAAAGAGGTCCTGGGGCTCTGCTAAGGCTGTCAGCCAGCATTGACTATATGACTCAGGAGTCCCCAGTATGATAGGAATCATGGCACAAGCTGCAGAGAGCCTCCAGCATAGGGTGCAGATGCAGGCATCAGGACCATCTGCAGCCACCTTTGGACCCAGCCCCACCCTTCTCTTCCACATGGCTAGGGTCCTTTGATTCCCACCAACTCTGTGAGCCCAGTTCTGACCCTGGTACTCAGACCAACCATGGCTTAAAGTAGAAGGAATTGACAAAGCCCCAGTCCCATGTTTTCAGGTTTGACATCCAATCATTGTTGTCCTCAGATGTCTACCTTGCTCCCTTCCTACTTCCAGAATGTCCCCTCCTCACTTTCCTATTCCTTAGGACTCAGATCAGGCATCACTTCCTCCAGGAAACCCTCTCTTCTGTGGCCCCCTTGCTGAGTCAGATGCCCTCTTTTGTCCCTCCCTATTGCATTCTTGGCACACCTTCACTATAATGTTGGTCACTCAGAACAGCAAGCAACTTTGTGTATTTCTCTCAT
>PVHX01010722.1:0-68413 GCA_004024805.1 Geosciurus inauris | reverse complement strand
GGAGGTGAAAATCAGTAAAATGATAAAACTGTTGAACAGCATTTCTGACTTTTACCCCCTACATATTAAACAAATATTGATAAGCTGACATGAGCTAATATTTGCTGAGTAAGTATACAATGCTTTGTCTTATTTCAAAATGGAAATGGAAAATCCATTGAGGATTTTACTTCTGTAAAGAACAGAATAAGCATTAGCCAAGCAATGCAATTTCAGGGCCCACAAGCTTCCAAAGTAAGAGAAATCCTTTCTTATAAACTTGCAGGTACTTAAAATCCCACATTCCACAATCTAATTCTTTAACTTAAGAGTTTACCTCTGGGTGAGGTTCCTCATCAGTTAATCATTCTTCAGAGTGAAAAAATAATTTGGGAACAGATTTTGCCAAGCAGTGTATGAATGGTTGTAAAGACCCTAAAGAAACCTGTAATACTGGAAACAAAGGACTAAGAGGCTCAGATAACAAATTTTACCTCCCTCATAGTTTTGACTGGATTAAGCCCCACTAATTCTTCAAGATGTAAAGTCTTCATGGGTAAATTGTCTTTTCAGAGACTGAGGCCAACTTTCACACATCTGGACAGGGGCAGAGGAGCACTGCGTACCGATGTGTGAGTTATAGAGTCCTTCCTTTATTCCCCATTGGGCTCATATAACTCTCCTTCTGTCTTATTTTTTAAAATTTGTTCTTTTTATATTAAATGATAGTAGCATGTATTTTGATATATTATACATACATGAAGTATAACATTCAAATTAGGATCCTATTCTTGTGGTTGTACATGATGTGGAGTTTCACTGGTTATGCATTCATATATGAACATGCATTCATATATGAATAGTTCATTCTACTGTCTTTCCTATTCCCATTTCCTTTCCCTTCCCTTCATTCTCCTTTATCCACTCCGCTAAACTTCTATTCTTGCCCACCTTTCGCCCCCTTATTGGGTGTTAGCATCTGAATATCAGAGAGAATATTTGACTTTTGGTTTTGGGGGGATTGGCTTATTTCACTTAGCATGATCCTTCTGTCTTTATGAGTTTAGTGAAACTGATGAAACAAGTAGCAAACTTAGTAACAGAAGAAATTGATAATAATGCCTAAAATCCATTAAATTCTGTACACGAGTGGATTTCAGTGAGTCTTTTTTTTTTTTCCCAATTACTCAGATTCGTGCACTGGAAGATAACTCATATTAAGATGTTGTCTTCATTATGGTCATATTCATAGTAGTTTTCCTCCAAAGAATAATTGATCACCATAGATATTGGATTTCATTGAAAGACATGAGAAAACAAGCCAAAGTAAATGTATGATTATAGAAACTCCCTCCCTGAACCTAAACTAATAAAAATAGAAGTAAAATGAACAAAAAATATAGAAATACTCATACAAGAAACAGAACTATGAATCCTAAATTTTAAAAAATATCTTTAGATAATGAAAATTTTAATAATCATGCAAGAGTTTTGCACTATCACCTCTTTCTCTCAAATACACAGAATAATCAGAAGTTATACAACTATACCATGGGGAAAAAGGGAATGGACAAAAATCCTGGAAAGTCTCTTGATGACCCACTACAGAGGACTGAAGACTGGGTGAATGGGAAACTAGAAGAACTAAAAATAGTCCTGATTTTGTTTTTCCTGGCTTAGAGGAACATGAGAGAAATACCTCAGGAAGAATTATTCAGAACTAATTGTCTATAATAAATAAAAGTTTGGCAGAATAGAAGATGAGAATAAAAGGAAAATACCACTTCCCAAACCACTAGACACTTTTCCACAGAAGCTAAAAAGCATCCCGTTGATTGTGGGGAGAACTTCTAAACTTTGACTATTTCTCCAACATAACCACAATGAGAAGGAAAAGAGCAATGGCTGAGGAAAGGCGTGTTCAGTAATGGTTGTTTTCATATGTCCAAAGACTTAGTGGAGCTAAACTGGATTCACTCTGAAATGGGGGAACAATCCAACACCCCAAGGGATTGATCACCCAGGGATCCGAAGCTACCATGCAAATGGAGTAAAATCTTATAAAATAGGTTTAATAAACATATAAAGAAAGAGATTAAAGACAAAACCCTTGAATGGAATTCATGCGTACCTCTAGCTGTTAAAAAACTGAATACAGAATATGGTCAAAGATTGAGGAGACTATACAGAACAGAGTAGATGAAGCAGAAATTTAGGCAAGGATAATCTACCCTTCTATTTGGGAAAGGAGGAGGAGGAGGAGTGGAAAAGTCAGAAAAACTACAATGAAACAATACAGCAAAAATAAAATTTAAAAAAGAAAAAAGAGGTAGACGAAATGTAAGCAATATATTTTGTAATATACAGAAATAATTTTAAAATGTTTATGAGTTAAATAAAATTAAAGACAGAAATTTTGAAAGAAGAAATCCAAGGTGAAACACCACCAAAATAACATATACAGGTGGTGAAGAATTAACTGGACAAAAAAATAAAACTAGCATAGGATCAACTAATTTTTTATTAATAGCAATTAAAAATCACATACAACAAAAGACCAAGTTGATGATGAGCTCAATAAAATACTACAGAATGCCTAAAATAGGCAAAATGATCAAAGGAGGTAAAGAGAGGCTATGGTGAAATATATAAATTGGTGTCCCTAAGTTAGTATATAGAAATGATAGAGGAGAAAAAAAATTCAGAGATAAAATGAAAGAACTGAATTTCCCAATTCCAAGTTCAGTCCTCTTATTTTATCATAATTTGATAGAAAATGAGAAATAATCTCAGTAATTTTTCAGTAATGAGAATATTCTATTGAAAATATTGGACTTAAAAAATTTCAAAGGAAAATAAGCTTCTGGTTTCAATTAATTTCAACAAGTTAAAGAACTTGGAATTTGATATTCCTGTCTTCTTTTTTCTTTCTTTTCTTTCTTCCTCCCTTCCTCCCTTCCTCCCTCCCTCCCTCCTTTCTTTCTCCTTTCTTTCTCCTCCCCTTCCTTCCTTCCTTCCTTCCTTCCTTCCTTCCTTCCTTCCTTCCTTCCTTCCTTCCTTCCTTCCTTCCTTCTTTCTTTCTTTCTTTCTTTCTTTCTTTCTTTCTTTCTTTCTTTCTTTCTCTTTCTTTCTTTCTTTCGACGTGTCTCACTATGCTATCTAGGCTGGAATCAAACTCAACTCACAATATTGCCTCAGCTTCCCAAGCAGTTGGGACTATAAGCATGTGCTGTATTACACCTGGTTGTTATTCCTGTTTGACAACAAGAAAACCATTGAACAAAATGCAGAGAAATGATTCCTCTTCATGTAAAGAGAAAGAGAAAGAGGTCTCAGGGCAAACAGTCATCCTATGATCTGATCTGGAGAGACAGGCAAATACAGAGAATCAGCTGAGATCCATTTGCCTAGAGCAGATATTGCTAAAGCCATAAACTAGCAGGGACATTTAAGTGGTAAGTTTGACAACTGCTAGAGACTGAGTTTGGATTAGCATAAGAGGGAGAAGTCCCTTGTGGCTGCTATTAGGGTGTCCCTACACTTACAAGGTTTTATCCTCCAAGAACCCAACCAGGTTCTCACAGTGAAGAGGTAAGAAAAATTCCCTCCTGTTTCTGGCATATAGAAAGAAAGAGTAACCATTTTGAAACATACCCAGAATATTCTTCATTACAAAGAAATGAAGTATTCTTCAAAGAAAAAAAGACTACCAGAGCTATATTCCCACTGAGGGAAGGACAATTACCCAACTTTGGACCTCTTTAGATGTTTACCTAAGGGAAGAAGAGCTAAGAAACACTTATGAGGGTACCAGTCTAGGGACACAGGCCTACAAAAAGGCAGATTTGAATATAAGATCACAGTATAGAACTTTTCTGACCTTCTACCACAAGCCCCAGTGAAGAAGTTTCAAAAGAAATTAAAGCTGGAGTACTTATATTACCTCTTTTACTCCACCCTCATCCTAGTGATTCTGCTTCTCTGATTAAAACCTGAATATGCAGAATTTAGTACTAATGCAAAAAAAGTTAATTATGTGAAGTATTGCATGTGTGAATGAACTCAATTTAGCCATTCAATAATGTATTCATATTTCAAAATAACATGCTATATACATTAAGTATATAAAATTTTTATTTGTGAATTTAAAATAAAAGGGTTTAATTTAAAAAATTTTTACTACAGATGGCAGTGCCCAAGGAACACAATGTTGTGTGAATTCCTAAGTTGATTTTTGGATTTTCTTGGTTCCTTGATCTGATCAGATTTAAAGATATCAATGAGTCTGTTTCAGTGGTATAAGCAAGATAGTTAGCTTGCATTCAGTGGTAAAAAATATCCAAATTATCACCTGCAGATACTTAGAATAATGAGCCTATAGAAAGCAAGGGTCTGAGTGACAAAATATTTTCTGCTAAGAAAATTTTAGTGAAACTAGGAATGTAACAGAAGTGTTTGGCTGTTTCTAATTGTTTGGGGGAATTTGGGGAAAGAAAATTATGAAAGCAGGGCTTTACATTCCCAGCTTCATGTACTGCTTCTATGATTACTCTCAAAGAAATGTATAGATTTTTGAAAACCAAATACAAAATGTAAGTACATGTGAAGCTAATTTATAGAACAAGTCGCATCCTCAAACTTATACTCTCTTTTGTTAAAAGTTAAGACCTCATTGGGAAGGAACCTGAAAATCATGACAGGTATGTATAGACAGGGCTATAGTTTAGATGAGTGTACCCAGAGGTCATGTGTTAAAGGTTTGATTCCCAGGTGGCGCTATTGGGAGGTGATGAGACCTTTAGGAAGTGAGCCTTATGAGAAGTCTTTAGATCATTGGGAGTATGCCACTGAAGGAGATTTTGGGATCCTAGTTCCAGTCTTATCCAATCTCTCTGTTCCCTGGATCTCCAGTAATAAACTTACAGAAGAATAAGACTTTATAACACTTCTTTTTTCAATTAATAAAAATACATGCCTTGTTTAAGAAAGAAGTCTTAATATTGTAAAGATGTCAATTTATATAAATTAACCTATAAATTCAATATAATGTCAAGTAAAATACTATTAAACAACTTAAATTTATATTTTGAACATGATGGGAGGATAGGGGAAAAATGAATATTTGACAAAATGATTTGAAAATGATGTCATTGGAGCTTCCTAAAGATTTAACTATGCTTAGGATTGCCGCAACCCTTTAATTTTATAATCTAAAAGATCCTAAACCCTTTAAAATGCGTCTATAAATTCCTGGAATCAACATCCAAGAACTCCTTTTTTGGGGGGGCCTGCATATTTAACTAATACCATTTCGTTCCAATAGTACATTGATCTCACTTCGATACTCAGCTCCTCTTTAGTTTCTATAGGTCACATGAAGACTTTGTATACTCAGCAGATTGCTAAAAAAAGAAAACATGTAGAAGAAGGATTTACATCATATTTACATAAATACTTCCAATCTGATCCCTCTCAGATTGCTTTTCCCTATCAAAGTCCAAAATTTTTTGTTATACAGGTACATCTTTCTGTTTCAGATATCTTGGGGCTCTGTTGTGACTCAGGTATCTCTAAGGAAGTTTATTAAGATATTTCCTTCAAATCAATAAATATTTTTTAAATAGAAGTTCTACATGAAAAACATTTCATTATATTAGGACTGTTTAGTTGATCAGGATGAACAGATAGGAAAACCGACACAAATCTAAAAACTTTAGGAAAAAAGAGGCAACAAGTTTAATTTAGCCTCATATAAAGACATAGTAAGTACACATTAATTGAAATGAAATCCCACTAGCACAAGAAAAAACTGTGAAGTAACTAAATGCAAGACTTTAGAAATACAGAATCCATTGGGATTAATATCACACAGATAGTTTGGCAGGGACCACCAGGTTATAATTGTTGCTGTTGCCTTCTTTCACAGTTTCATAACTTTTAGGTGGGAACAGGTGTGCTCAGTGTAAGGAATAATTTTCCCATCATTTTTTGCAAATACATATAGTCACATGATGAAGCTAAGTTTTGGCTAATAGAATTTAAGGCATAAGTCAAATACGTGGCAACTTTTGGGAATTTTCCTTAGAAGATAATTTTTCTCTATACACTATGTCTATCTGCTTTTGAACCCATCCTTGGCATACAAATGAAACCAACTTGGACTAAATAGCATCATATTTTGTCCCTATTTGCTTTGAACCAAAAAGTACCATATTTTAGAAGTGATAGAGCAGTGAGCCAGACTGTGTTTTGAGGGCTTAAAGGGGCAGAGTCACTATAGAAGACCTAGCTAATAAGCCTCCATTGTAAGAGAAAGAGTTTCTTATTATTTTTTCAAATTTTTTTCCTTTATAATGTTATTTTATTTTTTATGCCTTTATTTTATTCATTTATTTTTATGTGGTGCTGAGGATCCAACCCAGTGCCTCACACATGCTAGGTAGTGCTCTACCACTGAGCTACAACTACAGCCCCAACTTTTTTCTTATTTAAGTCATCTTCACTTTTTTTTGAATTTAACTCAAAAGTAAACCTAATCTTAGTGCAGGTGGTGAATATGATTAGTGAATAGAAAGATAGATTATTCAGTAATGGTGTTAGAGAAACCCATCATCTATGTGGAAAATAAATTCTAGATAAACCAAAACTTTAAGCTGAAAACTAAAAAACAAACAAACAAACAAACAAAAACAAAACCATAAGAAAATGGAGAATATTTTATTTTTGCAGTAAAGGAGGCCTTTCTTGGTAGGATGGGAACTTAGAATTTGTTAAGGAAAGTAATAATAAATTTGAACACATGAAAAAGACAGCAAACTACTGTATATAAATGTGTGAGCATATATTTTGTCACTTAAAATTTTTTCACATTCTTTTGGCTTACATAATCCTGACAAGCAGTCTGTGGACTGCTTGTGAAATAAGCTTGTGAACTTCATAAGTGAAATAAAGAGATAAACAACAAATAGCATATGTTTGCTATGTATATTACAATACATATTTTATGCATATTTATATATAAAATATTTATATATTTGTATATATAAAACCAATGGCTAATTTCTTAAATGTATAAGGAAAGATAAGCCATGTAAATATATAATGAACAAAGAATATATAAGCCAAGACCTATAACAAAAGATCTGCAATCATTTGAAAAATTGTTTAACTTCATTCACAATGAAATAAATGGGAAAGATTTAGACATCAAGGAGAGAAAAAGACTAAAATATAAAAGTAAAATAAACAGCTTTGATGTTTTATGGAATAATATGAGAAGTCTATAATAGTTGTAATAAAAATCACAAAAGGAGGGGAGGGTGACTGAAGAAAATATTTAAAGCAATGATGACTCCAAATTTATCACTTTTGATGAGAACTGTGCACTTAATAGATCTAGGAATCTCAATAAGCCCCAAGTAGTATAAATACAAAAGAAATCATATCAAAGCAAATTGCTGAGCCAAGTACTAAAACAAAAAATTCAAAAGCAACCAAAGAAATACATAAAAAGTAGAGAACAAAGGATCTACAGACTGCTTGTCACAATTATGCAAGTCAAAAGAATATGAAAAACTTTAAAGTGACTAAAAAAACCCCCCCCAAAACTATCAACATGGAAGTCTATGTCTAAGCAAAAATATTCTTCTAAAACGAAAGAAAAATAAACACTTTTTGAGCTCCAAGAAAAAATATTAGTTCAGCAAATTCATTGTCAGAGGTCTTACATATTTTAGACCTCTGACAATGAAATATTAGGACATTAATTAAAATATTAAGACATTTTCAGCTGAAAGGAAAATGATATCAAATGGAAATTTGCATCTACCCAAAGGAATGAAAAATGCCAGAAACAATAAAAGTGTGGATAAATGGAAGACATTTACATTTAACATTTAAAAGATCTTTAAAAATGATTATTTCAAGTGAAACTAGTAACATATTGTGAGGTGTGCAACACAGAAGCAAAATGGGTGACAACCATAGCAAGGATGGAGAAATGGAGGTATACTTTTCTGGGACTGTTATAAATAATCTGACATAACATTATTTGAAGGTAGAGCATGATGTGTTAATGAAAATCATACTGTAAAACCTGAAGAAACCACTAAAAATGAAACAATAAGGCCTGAGAAACCAGGAGTGGAGATAACATGGGATGCTATAAAATGCTTCTTTTAAAAAATACAAGAAAAGATGAAAAATGGTAAAAAAGATTTAAAGATGGTAGTTTTAAACCCAACTACATGGATAAATACACCAAAATGAAAGAATGCAAACTCCCCAAGTCAAAGGCAGAGGTTGTCAGAATAAATAAAATTGCAAGATTTCACCATATCTATCTACACATAATTTTTCAAAATAAGGTCACAAAGAGATTAAAGTAAAAGTATATAAAAATAGATGCCATGAGTAGCTAGACTGAAAGAAGTTAAGATTGTTACATTAATATTAGACAAAATGGATTTAAATCAAGGAGTACTAGCAGGGATAAAAAGGATATTTCATGATGATAAATGCATCAACTTAAAATGGGATAATAAAAAGTAAAATTCTCAATTTGTATGTATTCTATAACAGAACTTCAAAAGATGTGAGGTAAAAATTGAAATAACTGAATGGAGACATGGACATATCCATAATTTTAGTTTCATATGTCTACTTTCCTTCCAGAAATTATTCATACATACACATCTAAAATGAATAAGGTTGTAATGAAAAGAACAACAATATCAAGTAGACCTATATCATACTTACAGAATACTCTGTCAAGTAGCACAATCATTTCAAGTTCATGTGGCCAATATTCTGAGCCATAAAACAAATCTCAACACGTTTTAAAAGATAAAAAATCATGTAGAATATCTGACAATAACAGAATTAAACTAGAAATAAAAAATTGAATGACATTTGGGGAAACATTTTAGAGGAAACAGCACAGTCAGTAAGGGACTAAATTTAGAAAAAAAGTTCTTATTAAAGTGTGAAGCAGATGAAAGAGTAACAGAATCCATTCAAAAGAATATAAAATTGTTGAGTAGATCATAATGTTCCTGATCAGGTAGCCTGTAATATTTTCCTACATGCTTTTATTTTTATCTTTGCACATTCAGAAAATGAAAATGTTCTGGCAATTCAAGAAAAGGATGTGTCTGCCATGTAATTTGTGCTACTTTGAAAGATGGAAATTTTTAGAATTCCATTCATTTCAGCAGAAAAGCAATAACTTAAGGGAAGAGAGAGAGAGATGAAGAGAGGGAGCGAGAAAGCAAAAGGAATAAGGATAAGCTTTTCCTCATCTATATTTCTATAAAAGATTAATATAAAATGACTAAAGATACTTTTATCAAAAATAAAAATTATATTACAAAATTAAAATCTATTATATGTTTTACATATAACCAGATAACATATTGAATTATTAAAATATAATTATATTATAAGCACTACCAAGAATTCTATCTTGGAGTAGTAACACAAACTTTGATACCAAAAATTCACGTGTTCAAAATCTCTTCATTATAGGAACAGCTACATAGAAACTGAAAGTTTGAAAATTTAATCACATACAACTAAAAATGTTCAAGCTATTCACTGGAGTATCTATTTTCTCAGTATGATTTAATACTGTGGTAAGCAACCTACCATCTGAGCCCAACCATCTGAGTCCTTATGCAAAATTTAAAAGGTAGTTAACTTTATCTTTGGAAGCTTCTCATCTTTGTCTTTTAGTGCCACTCCCCTCTTTGCTAGAAATTTAGCTGATGTTTATAAACTGGGCATCTTGCTCTCAGAAGATCTGAAAAATCTACAGAGATTATTCCCACTGTACTGGGAGGCAAGTGATAGTTTATATCCAAGCTAAAGAGACTGTGAGGTCAACAGAAACCAAATCTTCCTTGTATGACCTTTTATGTTCCAGATCTAGTACTTTTCATTCTAACATTTTTTACCATGGTTAGAAATACAGGGAAACAGAGCCTCATTCCTGTGTTGGTTGTTAAGATCTGAAGAGCAGGAAACAGAAGAGCACTTGCCACTGAAATTTGAGAAAATTCAAAGTTGTATAGATTCAGTGAATGATTCTTTACTGATGAGATTTTAGGTAAATAAACAAGAGGGAAAGAAATTTCCATCTGTATTCTCCAGTATAGCTAAAATTTCTTCTCACTTGAAAGCTGTTGCTGAAATTCTGTTAAGACACCTCCAACATTTTTCTGTAAAAATATAATTTCTTTTTTCATCTTTTCTTCTTAATATTATATTTTCTCTTTCTTCATTCTATCCTCTTTTATCATCAGGCTGTGCATTACATAGTATAGCACCAAAAGACCTGATAATGTCCTCCCTCTCTCCATTACACTAATCATAAAAATGTTCACCAATTTGTGTGTCCAGAGTCAAAATCAGATGTTGAATATGAGGCAATAAAACTAATAAGAAATAGACACTAGGTCTGAAAATGATTTAAAGGAACTCTTTTTCCTTTCTGTTTTTATTTTCTTTGGTCTTCATGGCTATTTGTTCCATAGGAACAATTGGGTGGAATTGCTTAAATAAATCACTCATGTCTGTGTTCTTCGGCAGGTGGTATGAAAAATGTTAGAAATGGAAAAGGAGACAAGCTAAAAAGGTCAAGATGAATATAAACACAGTAAACTAAGTATAAATTCATAGGATCTGAAGAAAATATGTGTAGAAGTTAGAAGAATTGAATGTGTTTTTCCTAAATACCAGTGATTTAAACTGAGTCCAGATTCAAAGAATCTAGTAATCTGTAGCACATGGTTTGTCTTCCAAAATCTATTGTAAGGCTTTGGGGTCTGACTAAATGACAAAGGAGTGGAAAATAATATTTTTGATTAATTGATTTTAAATTCACATATTCTGTGACTTAAGAAATTTCATATTCTAAAAATATTAATATGGATATTTCAAATCACCAATTACTGCTAAATAGAAAAACAGACACGGAAATTTAGAGGACATGTGACCTTGGCAGTCTGGGCACTGACTGAGCTTACAGTTCCCAACAGACAAAGTCAAAAGAGGTTCATTTGTATAAGGATACAAAACATACAGACACCAAACTTGGGGAAATCTATGCCCAAATGGCCATGCTCTGTGATGATTTGTTCCATTTTTTCACATACACCTGATCAAATATTAATGACAAACCATTGTGATAATAAAGAACAAAAATAATCTCAAAATGGATCAAAGACTCAAATGTAAGACCAGAAACTATGGAACTATGAGACATAGTAGACTATGAGGGGAAACACTTTAAGACACCAGTATAAGCAACTGTTTTGGATAAAATCCCCAAACAAGAACAAAAATAAAAACAGATAAATGGAATTCTACCAAATTAAGAAGCTCTGTACAGGAAGGGGAACCTATCAACAGAGTAACGAGACAGCCTATAGAATGGGGAAAAAAATTTGCAAAATAGTCATCTGGCAAAGGTTTGTTACTCAGAATGTATAAGAAACTTAAGAAATGCAATAATAAAAACAAAAAATGAAGAATCAAATTAAAAATGGTTGAAGGATATGAACAGAAATTTCTCAAAAGAAATTCAAATGACCAGTAAATTTATGAAAAAAATGTTTCTCTCCATTAGACATCACAGAAATACAAGTTAAATTCACAATGAGATAGCATCTCACTCCAGTTAGAATGGCTATTATAAAAAAACAAAAAATAACAAATGCTAGTGAGGATATAGAGAAAAGAGAACTTTCATACACTGTTGGTGGGAATGTAAATTAGGTACAGCCATTATGAAGAATGGTATAGGTTCTTCAAAAAACTAAAAACAATATCACCATACGATCCAGATATTCTAGTTATGGGTATATATACAAAGGAAATGGTATCAGCATATCAAAGAGACAGCTGAATGTTCATGTTTATTTTTGCACTATTTACCACAGCTAAGATATGGAATCATTTAGGTGCCTATTTATTTAAAAATGAATTTATTCAATTCACCAATTGAATACTAATTGCCAATTGATAAACATTTCAAAACAAAAGTTTTATGTATATATAATACATGCACATATATACATATATAAGTATATATATGTATATAAACATTTTCTCACACACAAACATCATGGAATATTATCAATCATAAGAAAACAATAGTATCCTGTCATTTGCACCAAAATAGATGGAACTGGAGGACATTATGTTAAATGAAATGAGTCAGACACAGGAAGACAAATACCACATGTTCTTTCTCATGTGGATATTTAAAAAAATCAATTGAGATGTATAACAGTGATTATTAGAGACTGGCAAGGGTGAGGGGAAGAGGAGATAGAGAGAAGCTGGGTAATGGGTACCAAGACACAGATATTAAGTCACAAGTTTTAGTATTCTACAGCTCAGTGGGATGACTACAGTTCATAGTTACCTATTATGTTTTTTATGAATAACTCAAAGAGAGGATCTTGAAGGCTCTAGCACAAAATAATAATAAGTAGATAGAAACACTAATTACTGATTTGATAATTACACATTGTATATATGTATATAACTTCATAAATATGTACAATTATTATGTCTTAACCAAAAATTTAAAAAATGTTTAAGGAGATGGACATGTTCACTACTCTGATTTGATAATTATATACTCTATTCAAATTATCACATTATACGCCATAAATTTGTACAGTTAAAATAATAAAAAAGTCAGAATAAAGGAAAATCAAAGTGACTTATTCTAGTAACATGATTTGAAATCTGGACATGGTCAAAAGTAAAGCAAATTGCCCAATTAGAATAATATATACTACATGTTTGCTCAAGTATGTCAAAATATACTCTACTGTCATGTAGATCTAAAAATAAAAAATAAAATAAGTAAAGCAAATCAGTGGATTTCTCATCTTAGGTAACCACATTTGATTAATTACTTTCCAGTGAAAATGTCTCGAAGTCTTAGTTTTCCTGGGACAGTCCTTGTTCATACCTTTTGCCCCAGCACCCCTTCTGGCTTAGCATTTGTCTCAGATTTTAAATTTTTTAATGAAGTATTATTATCAACACTTACATTAAAATAATGTTCTTATACATAGAAGAGTCATTTCATGAACTCAGGAATTTCAAATTTATAACTGAGCATTTTGAAGTGCACAGGCAATCTCATGGAAAGGTTAAAAAATGCTAAAATAAAAATACTAAAAAACTAAAGTGTGTTTTAAAAAAGACTAGAAAAACATATTCTTCAAAAAATGAGGGGCACAGAGAAGGATCCAAGATGGTGGGCTAGAAGGATGCTGCATTCCTTGTTGCTCCATGACATGGGATTAAAGCAGTGGGAATACTGTTTCTATGAGCGTTATTAGAGTACCCCTGACAGCTGCTCCCACGCAGGTCTCCCGGCCTCAGCATTTGCACAGGACCCCTCCTGCTTGCCTGCACAGGACCCCCAGCATCAGTGTCTACACATGTGCAGGACCTCTGGTCACCCACCCATGCAGGACCCCCAGCTGCTGCTCCCAAGCAGGACCCCTGGCTGCCACTCCTGTGTGGACCCCCATCTACCAATGTGGGGTTCCTCTGTCATCTCCATCTTGGGACACTGCAAAGGCTGTGAGAGTCTGCTTCATGGTGTAGCCTGCACCTGGGGACACCAGACAGGGTCTGGGAATAGCTGCCTGCCACAACACTGCACGCCACAGAGCTACATCTCTGAACATGCTGCCCAAGTCCACTGCCCAGCCCGCCCTGACACTCAATCTCTGAAAGCAGATGCCTCCATCTTGGGGCACCTTTGTTGCCATCTTGGATTATCCTCACTACTGCCATTGCCATCTTTAGTTGGGGCAACTCCGAGCTTGGGACATTGGGGCACTGGCTGGGACCTAGAAGCAATATCAAAGTAATTAGTCTCCTAACTCCCTCCTTTCTCCCACAGCCACTAAACCAGTATAGTGCTTGCAGCTATGTGGCCAGTCCATAGCTTGCAAAGCCTGGTCCTGATCTGCCTGACACAAAACAGCTCTCTGCAATAGGTGCACAGGCCCTAGAGCACATCCCATAAGACCGCTGGAGAGAGAGGTTCCTGATTGGGAAGTAGAAAGGGAGTGGGTGAGTGAGATTCAGTTTAGAGACTAAGTTAGAGACCAGGAATTGTAAGGTCTGCAGGTGATATAAGGAGATAAGACCAGGTGCCCACCTCACATGTGTGGGTCCCAAAGGAGATCCTTGTGATGCAGTCTTCCAATGGGGACTAGTAAGTGCTATACTCTACCTCTAGGAGTTTCACCTCCAAGACCAACCCTCACATCCTAACCACTTTCACCATTCAGAGAGTGGAGTTACCAGCAAACAACAGACAACCCCACCCACTGGATGAGAAGGGAATCAGGAAAGATACTGGACTCCAACAGAAACGAACCTTTAATTTTCCTTCAAGATTTTTTTTTATTCTCTCTCTCTCTTTTTTCTTTTCTCTCTCTTTTCCTTCCCTCATATCCCCAACATTTGCAAAACCAAGTACTTTTCATGCATTGGGCTACTGAGGACTGAGATGTCTGAATAGTATATTACAGTTGTGTTGTATATTCTTTTATCTTCTAGTTTTACATTTTTTTCTTTTTAATTTTTATGTTTGTTTTTTTGTACTCTATTTTCTTCCCACTTACTTGTCTCTTCAAAATCTCTTCCTCTTTCTCCTGCTACTAGCCAACTTCTTTTGATTCCTCGTTCATGCTCTCTAAGATCTAATAACTCTATATCCTCACCTCCTACCTCCTTAACATCTCATCCTATACCCCACCCCCAGTTCTCTCTTTGTCCATGATTAGAAACTGTAGATCCTTTTGCAAACCTACTATTTATATTGTACATAAATAATTGAACTCAGCATTTCTGTATATTGTGACAAAACCATAAACATCTTAATATTTGGTTTAAGGCTGCATATTATTTGTACTGTGATTTGTTAATATTAATCTCCCCCTTAAATGAGGTATTGGAACCCTGCAGGGACACTATAAATCTATAGGATTAAAAACTGTAACATCTTGAATCCCCAGAGCTAGAAGGGAAGACACATGAACAACATGAAAAAACAAAAGAATAAAATATCCCAAACAAACCAAACTACTATATTATTAGAATCCATGGCCAGCACAGCAGGAAAAATGTCAGAGGAGGAGTTCAGGATGTACATAATTAAAATGTTCTGTGAATTAAAGGATGATATAAGAGAGCAAACACAGGCAGCAAAAGATCATTTCAATAAAGAGCTACATAAAAAAATACAGGAAGCAAAAGATCACTTCAATAAGAGATTCTTAAAAAAAAATCAGAAATCCTTGAAATAAAAGAAACAATTAACCAAATTAAAAACTCAATAGAAACTATCACTAACAGATTAGATCACTTGGAAGACAGAATCTCAGACAACAAAGACAAAATATATAAGCTTGAAAATAAAGTTGACTACACAGTTAAGATGGTAGGAAACCATGAGCAGAATATCCAAGAATTATAGGATAACATGAAAACACCAAATTTAAGAATTATTGGGATACAAGAAGGCATACAGTTACAAACCAAAGGATAAACAATCTTCAATGAAATAATATCAGAAAAATTTCCAAACATGAAGAATGAATTGGAAAAGCAAATATAAGAGGCTTACAGGACACCAAATGTACAAAATCACACAGATCTACACCAAGGAACATTATAATGAAAATTCCTAGCATACAGAAAAAGGAGAGAATTTTAAAAGCTACAAGAGAAAGGAATCAGATTACACATAGGGGGAAACAAATTTGGATCTCTGCAGATTTCTCAACCCAGACCCTCAAAGCTAGAAGAGCCTGGAATACCATATACCAAGTTCTGAAAGACAATGAATGCCAACCAAGAATCTTATATCCAACAAAATTAAGCTTTAGATTTGATGATGAAATAAAAATCTTCCATGATAAACAAAAGTTAAAAGAATTTACAGCTAGAAAGCCTGCACTACAGAACATTCTTAGCAAAATATTCCACAATGAGGGAATGAAAACCAACAATAACAATCAGCAAAGGGAGGTATTACACTAAAGGAAAAACCAATCAAAGGAGAAACCAAGTCAAGTTAAAAACCAAAAATAAATACAAATAACTGAGAATATAAACCATGTCTCAATAATAACCCTGAATGTTAATGATCTAAACTCATCAATCAAAAGACATAGACTGGCAGATTGGATTTAAACAAAAGGCCCAACAATATTCTGCCTCCAAGAGACTTATCTCATAGGAAAAGGTTTACACAGACTGAAGGTCAAAAAATGGGAAAAAAACATACCACTTGCATGGTCTACATAAACAAACAAGGGTTTCCATCCTCATATCAAATAAAGTAGATTTCAAGCCAAAGTTAGTCAAAAGGGATAAAGAAGTACATTTCATACTGCTTAAAGGAAGCATACATCAAAAAGACATAACAATTACAAATATATATGGCCCAAACAATGGAGCATCTGTGTTCATCAAACAAACTCTTCTCAAGTTCAAGAGTCAAATAGACTACAACACAATAATACTGGGTGACTTTAACACACTTCTTTCACCACTGGATAAATATTCCAAACAAAACTAAACAAAGAAATTATAGAACTCAATAAAACAATCACTCATTTAGACTTAACAGACATATATAGAATATTTCATTCATCAATGAGTGAATACATTTCTTCTCAGCAGCACATGGATTCTTCTCTAAAATAGACCATATATTATGCCACAAAGCAATTCTTAGCAAATACAAAAATATGGTGATACTACCTTGCATTTTATCAGACCATAATGGAATGAAATTAGAAATCAATGATAAAATTAAAAATAGAAGCTACTCCAGTACCTAGAGACTAATTAATACACTATTGAATGAACAATGGATAGCAGAAGACATCAAAAAGGAGATTAAAAAATTCTTAGAGGTAAATGAGAAAACTGATACAACATATCAAAATCTCTGGGACACTATGAAGATAGTACTAAGAGAAAAATTCATTGCATGGAGTTCATTCTTTAAAAGAAGAAAAATCCAACAAATAAATGGCATAACATTACATCTCAAAACCCTAGAAAAAGAAGAACAAATCAACACCAAAAGTAGTAGAAGACAGGAAATAATAAAATCAGAGCTGCAGTCAGTAAAACTGAAGCAAAAGAAGCAATTAAAAAATTGAAAAAATGAAAAGTTGGAGCCAGGCATGGTGGTGCATGGCTATAATCCCAGCACTTTGGGAGGCTGAGTCAGGAGAATCGTGAGTTCAAAGCCAGCTTCAGCAACTGCGAGTCACTAAGCAACTCAGTGAGACCCTGTCTCTAAATAAAACACAAAATAGGGCTGGGGGTGTGGCATAGTGGTTGAGTACCCCTGAGTTCAATACTCTGTACCAAAAACAAAAAAATCAAAAAGTTGATTCTTTAAAAAAATAAATAAAATTGATTAACCCTTAGCACACTAATGAAAAGGTGAGAGAAAACTCAAATTACTAAAATCCTTGATTAAAAAGGAAATATCACGACAGACACTACTGAAATACAGAAGATGATTAGAAACTATGTTGACAATTTATACTCCAATAAAATAGAAAATATTGAAGACACTGACAAATTTCTATAGTCATATGATTTACCCAAGCTAAATAAGAATGATATACACAGGTTAAACAGATCAATTTCAACAATAAAATAGAAGACACCATCAAAAGCCTACCAATCAAGAAAAGCCCAGGACCAGATACATTCACAGCTGAGTTCTACAAGACCTTTAAAGAAGAAATAACACCAATACTCCTTAAATTACTCCATAAAACAGAAAAAGAAGAAACACTTCCAAATTCATTCTATGAGGCCAATATCACCCTGATTCCAAAACCAGACAAAGACACATCAAAGAAAGAAAACTTCAGGCCAATATCTCTAATGAACACAGATGCAAAAATACTCAATAAAATTCTGGCAAATTGAATACAAAAACATACTTAAAAAGATTGTGCACCATGATCAAGTGGGGTTCATCCCAGGGATGCAATGTTGGTTCAACATATGGAAATCAATAAGTATAATTCATCACATCAATATAACTAAAGATAAGAATCATATGATCATCTCAATAGATGCAGAGAAAGCATTTGACAACATATGGCACCATGTTCAAAACATTAGAAAAACTGTACAGATTTAATGGAATTCCAATGACATTCCTCATAGAAACAGAAAAGGCAATTATGAAATTCATCTGGAAAAATAAGAGACCTAGAATAACCAAAGCAATCCTTAACAAGAAGAGTGAAGCAGGAAGCATCACCATACCAGACCTTAAACTATAGTACAGAGTAATAGTAACAAAAATGGCATGGTATTAAAAACAAAATAGAATGGTAGACCAATGGTACAGAATAGAGAACACAGAGACAAACCCACATAAATAAAGTTATCTCATATAAGACAAAGGCACCAAAAATATGTATTGGAGAAAAAATAGCCTCTTCAACAAATGTTGCTAAGAAAACTGAAAATCCATATGCAGCAAAATGAAACTAAACCCCTGTCTCTCACCATGCACAAAACTCAACTCAAAGTGCATCAAGGACTTAGGAATTAGACCAGAGACTCTGCACCTAATAGAAGAAAAAGTAGGCCCACATCTACATCACATCGGATTAGGTCTCGACTTCCTTAACAAGACTCCTATAGCACAAGCAATAAAATCAAGAATCAATAAATGGGATGGATTCAAACTGAAAAGCTTCTTCTCCGAAAAAGAAACAATCAGTTAGTTTAAAAGGGACCTGACATTTTGGGAGAAAATTTTTACCACATGCATGTCAGATAGAGCACTAATGTCCAAAATATATAAAGAACTCAAAAAACTTAACACTAAAAAAAAAACCCCCCAAAAAAACCCCAACAAATAACCCAATCAATAAATGGGCAAAGGAATTGAATAGACACTTCTCAGAAGATGATATATAATCGATCAACAAATATATGAAAAAATGTTCAACATCTCTATAATTAGAGTAATGCAAATCAAAACTAAGATTTCATCTCACTCCAGTCAGGATGACAGTTATTAAGAATATAATCAAGAATAAGTGTTGGTGAGGATGTGGGGGAAAAGGCACACTCTTCCATTGCTGGTGGGACTGCAAATTGGTGCAACCAATCTGGAAAGCTGTATGGAGATTCCTTAGAAAACTTGGAATGGAACCACCATTTGACCCAGCTATCCCACTCCTTGGCTTATACCCAAAGGACTTAAAAACAGCATACTACAGTGACGTAGCTATGTCATTGTTTATAGCAGCACAATTCACAATAGCTAAATTGTGGAACCAAACTAGATGCCCTTCAACAGATGAATGGATAAAGAAACTATGGTATATATACACAATAGAATATTACTCAGCATTAAAAGAGAATAAAATCATGGCATTTGCAGGTAAATGGATGGAGTTGGAGAATATCATGCAAAGTGAAGTAAGCTAATCTCAAAAAACCAAAGGCCGAATATTTTCTCTGATTAGTAGATGCTGATCCATAATGGGGGTAGGGGTAGAACATGGGAGAAATGGAGGAACTTTGGATAGTGGAAAGGGGAGGGAACAAAAGGGAGGAGGCATGGGGGTAAGAAAGCTGGTGGAATGAGATGGACATCATTACCCTAGGTACATATATGAAGACATGAATGGTGTGACTCAACTTTTTGTACAACCAGAGAACTGAAAAATTGTGCTCCATATGTGTACTATGAATTGAAATGCATTCTGATGTCATGTATAACAAATCAGAACAAATAAATAATAATTAAAAAAGAAAAAAATGAGGGGCACAGTAATAGGTATGAGTTGAGAAACTTATTACAGTACATAAGTTGAATTGAGAACAACAATTCTGCTGTTATTTTTGATTTACAGATAAATAACAGAAATTTTAAAAATTTTTCTAAATGTCTGTGGATATGTTATTTATTTTTTGGGCCAGGAGTTTTGATTTTGGAAATAATTTAAAAATAGATCTATTTTATAGTTCCACAAATTGAATACTATTTGCTACTCAATAAACATTTCAAAAATCATAAAATTTTAATATTAAGCAATCATTTTTACTTTAAAGTGTGTCTTGGCTTGGGAGAAAAATTTATATAGTCACCCTAGTATTGATCAACATAGTCTAAACGGTAGAGGAATAAGACAATATAATAATCACTATGTTTTCAAATAAAGAATGTTGAAAATATAAAAGCCAGCAGCAATTTTTTTAAATTCTTAAAAAAGAAGCAAGAGTAAAACTTTTGTATTCAAATGTAACTATTTTCCTGAATGAAATGAGATCCTGATAATCCTACGTTTTCTCTAAGAAATCTTAATAGACCTACTAGAATTTTTTGTGTAATGTTTCTGAAGTATTTCATTGATATAAGAATCTTAAGCTTAAACAATCCTGTGTTTTCAAGTAAGAACATATTTCTTTACTACACACAGAACAATAGCTCTAAAATTCAGTTGTGTATTACTGTCAGATCACATTTTCTCTTAAGTACTACAGGGGGAGTGGATGATCCACTCTGAGGTCTCTTGAACCTGTGACTGGAGGCCCAGCATTTCAGATAGGGAAAAGGTCCTTCCCTTTCCATTTTTCCCTAATACTTGTTTATGTGTTGTTTCCAATTCTAAGGCTCCATGCCAGTTAAGAACTTATAATTTTTATGGGTTATTTTAAAATTTCCTCTCTTAAATAATATATTTTTATCCAATTTTATAAAACCCCAGCTGAGCTAAAAAGAACTCATAAGTTTAAAAGCAATGAGAGATTCCGACAGCATTTGAAAAAAGTAACAATCAATTCTAATGATACTTTCTTCTTGGAGTATTGGTTCTTTTCCACTTTCTAGCAAACACCCCCATCCACCCCTAACTCTCCAGCTTTCTCTGCCTTGCTATGGGCTGGGAGAGTGATTTCTACTGCTTACACAACCATGACCCCATTTTTCTCTAGTTTCTCTTTAAATTCTGGTAATGAGCAGCATCAGCAGGAGATTAAGATATGAAGAGAGGTTGGAATATTCATTCCTCTTGTTCTCTCCCTGTTGTGCCACAGTTCTGGTAGTTGCTGTGTTCTTGAAGTCATTCTTTTGCAAATGACCTGCTATGGTTTAAATATGGTCTGTCCCTACCAAAATTTATACTGAGGCCTGCCCCTCAGTGTAACACTGTTGAGAGGTGTTAAGGCCTTTAAGAAGGATTAATTCTTTTCTCATGGGAGAGTTCTCACTCTGGTGTGACTGGATTGGTTACTGCAAAAGTTGTTATAAAGCAACCTTTGATCTTGCTTCCACACATACTTCAGTCTCTTCACCTCTGGGATTACAGGCAGACGTCACCATGCTCAGCTCACAAGTTCTATTTTAAGTAAAATTTTTAAGTTGTTGTGTGTTTCCACTGAACATAAAAATCAAAGGCAACTATCAAGAGACACCATAAAGGGTACTGTAAAGTTACCATTATGCCAGGCAACTAGGTGGAGGTTCCAGTGATGCTGAGACATTGGCTCTCATTCCTTCATTGCAAAAAAGAAAATATAACCCAAATGCCACTGGGATTGTCCTGACCCTTAGAGAGTGTGTTAAACTCCCCATTTCAGATCTGAAGTGTCCAGTGGCGTTACCATGACCTCTACAAGTGTCTGATATACATCTAGTGGATCTTTTGTTTTCATTTCAGAATCCAAGCTGATAAATTATAGATTTAACATGGTACACAACTTCAATGCAAAACTTTTCTTCATTCCTGCTTCTGCAGGAAACTGCCACATTATGTCTGTAACTTTAATGGAGAATTTGGGGATCACAGTCAAGGAACCACACTGAAAACATTCTGCTACCATCTCTCTGGCAACCTTTTCCTTCCCGTCTCCTTCAACCTCCCTTCCATTTTTTCTCCTTCTTTCTTACTTCCCTCTTCCTTTTTCTTCCTGCTGTCCTTTCCTTAAGTCTTTTTCCACCGCCAATGGCCACATCTCTGCCTTTTGTGAGGGTATATATACATATTGTCACATACATAGCTTTCCTCAGAGGAAATTCTTGTGAATACATTTTTCACTTTCTTGATAGACAAATAATTTATAAAAATGGAATTACTAGGAAAATGCCCACCTAATTTATTAGAGAAATCTGAAGGTCTGCTACAATTAGAACATGCCTTTAGAAAATAATTAGAGAATAAGGCTTAATAAAAGTACAATTTGATCCTCTCACCAACCGAAAGAAGCTCAGATCTTTAAAACAAAGTATTTTCAACTGTTTTGTTATTTTCAGAGTCTATGAAGTAATAAATCTTGGTGAAATTCTTTAGAATTAACCATCATATACTGTGTTGTGTGTTGGGACATCCCCAAAACAGTAAAGATGGCACCCTCAGAATTTGTCCTTACAAGTCAGCATCAGTTTACAGATGTGCTAGTCAGCCTTGTCACAGGCTGGGTGCCCCAGAAAGGGAATATGAGATGAAAATTCATGCAAAGATTTCTGAAAGAAGTTTTCCTAGAAGATAAGGTAAAAAAAAAAAAAAAAAAAAAAAAAAGAGTGTTTCTAAGCAAAGTTCAGGGAGGGGTGCTTCATTCTAATCCTGCAAGACTGACTGTGATTCATGTGAAAAGGGCTTCCCCCTATCGCTTTCCAAACACTTCTGGCTTTCTGTGCCTGCAGCTTAGGAGCAAAGTGGCTCTACTTGAGGGAAGTATTTCAGGAAAGAATTCAAGGGGCAGACACCTGAAAGCAAAAGTACTCCAAAGCCAGGGAGTTGTTCTTCCAACATTAGAGACTTTAATTCTCCTTTACTTAAATATTGGGCTGCCTTGATATTCCACTTTTAATAAACAGAATGCAAAAGAGAATGCAGAATTCCATGGCTAGGTTCAAAAAGGTTCTACACCCCCTGATTCTGACTCCTCTCAGGCTGGTTTTGCTCTCAAGACTCAGGTACTAGGTCATGAGGGAGTTCAGGACACATGGAGATATCTGGCTGAGAGCCCAACTAAGATGTAAGCCCAGAGTCAGCATCAACCCTAGACATGAATGAGGTAGACTTCCAATGATTCTACCCCTCAACTTTCAACTGATACCTGATTTTTGATACTCCAGAAATCATGTGCAGAGGCCATTCTACCTACCCTTGCTGTGCTTGGTATAAACTCTTGATCTGCAGAATTACAGAAGAACATAATGGGTGGCAGTTTTATGCAGTTGTTTAATTATATGGCTAATTCGTTAGACAGCTATAGCATCTGGAATGGGCACAGAAAACCCAAGAATTTCTGTGGGAATTTTCTGAAGAAAATGGGTAGAATGTTGTCATCTGTGACAATTCCCAAGGGTATTTTTTTTGTTTTTGGTTTTGTTTTTGGTACTAGGGATTCAATTCAGGGGCACTGGACCACTGAGCCGCATCCCTAACCCTATTTTGTGTTTTATTTAGAGACAGGGTCTCACTGAGTCCCTTAGCACCTCGCTATTGCTGAGGCTGGCTTTGAACTTATAATTCTCCTGTCTCAGCTTCCCTAAGTGCTGGGATTACAGGTGTGTACCATCACACCCAGCTCCTAAGGGTATTTTTTTGACCAAGGAATAGTGAACACCATTTCTGCATCACATTAGACACACTGATGGGATAATGCAGTTTAGTGAAAAGAACTTTGGCCATGGAATCACAAGAGCTGGGTTCCAATTCCAGCTTGGCTATGAGTCCCTGAACCTTTATAATGAGTTTTTTAATTGGTAATATAGAGATAATTATGCACATCTGACAGGATGGGATTTTTTATAAAAGTTGGTACATATAAATTTTAGTGAATGGTGGGTATCATTTCAGCGTATTAGTATATGCATGTGACATAATTTGATTTAAATTCACTCACTAATACCTCCCCATACTCTCCTCTCCTCCCTTTCCTTGCTTTCTTTCTTCTATCCAATTGGTCTTCCTTTTATAGTCATGCTGTCCTGTCCCACCCACTAACTTCTACCTATAAGAGAAAATATTTGATGCTTTCTTTTTTTCCATCAGAATAAGATGGAAATGATGCTCTCCATTTCCATCCATTTCCTTCCAAATGGCATAATTTCGTTATTTTTTATGACTGAATAAAACTACCTTGTGTATATATACCACATTTTCTTTATCCATTTATCTGTTGATGGACACCAAGGCTGATTCCACAACCTGACTATTGTGAATTGTGCTGTGATAAACATGAATATGCATGTATCTCCACAATATGTTAATTTTAATCTTTTGGATAAATACCAGGGAGTGGGATAGCTGGATTATATGGCAGTTCTGTTTTTAGTTTTTTGAGGAAACTTCATACTGATTTCCATAGTCACTGTACCTATTTACATTCTTCCAGGGTTGTTTTTAAGGACTGAATAAGATAAAATATTCAAAATTATCTGAGACATTATATAGAGCTTCAGTGAGGAGTCTACTTTCTTCATCAAATGTGTGCCCACTTCACAGGGGCAATGTTATTTCATCCCAACTGTTGCTCAGGTGAACAGTTTGCTTTGCTATTAGGGAAGTGGATCAGACTTTTTCTTTGGCTTGGAATGTTTTCTCTGTTAGAAAATATTTTTCTTCCCCATTAATGATCTCAGAGGACACTTTCATGATCTTATTTTTCAATACTAAATAGATGGCTTGTGCAGTTAGTGTCTTAAAGAGCATTCACAGTTCTCCATTAGGGCACCATTATTATTATTTAATGTGGCATTCTCCATTATAGAAACCATCTTGACTATTAGAAATACTGTCAAAATCATATTTGGTAAACCAGGAATGAAATGCATCTTTATTAAGTTATTCAACAATGTTAAAGTTTGTGCTTGAAACTATTCACGAATTTCTTTTTAAGTTGATAATTTCACATGAGGCAAGGCGGACATGTCTGGACAAATGTTTCTTAAAGTATTTTGAAATAAAGCCTTTTCTGAGATGGCTATATACTATTGTGCCCTAACAGTTTACTTTGAACTTACTTTGCTTTTGTGAAATCAAGCTAGTATTCTGCAAGTTAGCCAGACTTCAGAGAGCTCTGATTTTTATAAAGAACAAATTTTCCAAGGTATGAGAAAACATTGGTTTTGTTAGCAGAAAGGATTTTTTTAGAACATTTTTGAAGATTATTCGAAATTTTAATGGGATTTATGGGCCTATGGACATAAAAAATGGAGAGACTATGTTCTGGTCTTAAGAAAAACCCCATACTAATATACTGAAAAATCAAAATAATAACATTTGTGATTTGCCATGGTATATTATTTAGTTATTGGCAAAATGACCTGCCAAGACCATGGTATTTAAAAATCTTATTTGGCTTCCACACTTTACTGCCTTCTTCAAAGAGCTGTGTTTGGCCATGTCAATATGATACAAATTTTGGTGACATAAAATAATTAAGTCAGTTGAATTCAAGATTGTTGTGAAATTGATTATTTTTTTTTCTCTAGAAAAAGTCAGATTCCAATTTGACTGGAGTCAGATTCCAATTTATATCCTGCCTGATATTCTGTCTTCATACTATTTTTAGAAGAGACCCTGAGAGAGATGCCTTAGCAAATCTTCATGTCATGATTTGAAAGGACCCAGGATGATGCCTCACTGCTATCATTTCATGGGTGAGGTGAAGGATAATCACATTTAAGGATTTTAGGTAAATGACGAGTTTTTTTTTTTTAAACTTCTCTGTACATCTCTAACACTTATTCATTTATTCAACAAATATTTACTAAGTACCAGGCTTAATTCTAAGTTAAATTAAAATTAACTTAGAGTTTAATTCTTCTGAGAGTTTAGCAGTGAACAGAACAGATAAAGATTCCTGCCTTTATTAAATCACATTATAAGATGTAAAAGCAGATGATGAACAAATAAAACAAAATATATAATGTATCCAATGGTGTTATGTAAGGAGTCATGAAGCAGGAAATTGACTGTAGATGGTAGGAATTATTGTTTCACATGGAATGGTCTGGGAAAGTCTCATAATATATAAGGCAACATTTGAACAGATGCCTGAGGAGTTGAGGAAACAAGTTGCTCAGATACTTGGTGAAAAGCAGTATAATTCCAGATAGCATCAAATACCAAGCCTCTGGAGTAGGTTTGCTAAATACAAAGAATGGCAAGAGGACTAGTAGCTGGAACAGGGAGCAAGGGAAGAACAGCAGGGGCAGCAGTTAAATTCATCAACAAGTTGAGAATTAAGGGAGTCTTTGGAGAGAAAGAAATCAGGATATCAAGAATAGAATCTATGGAAATGCCTCCATTTTAGGGTGTCAGAGAAGGAGTAAGTAAAAGAGATTAAAAGAAGTTGATAAGGAGATCTTAGGATGGCATAGGGTCACAAAGCCTTAGAGAAATTAATAGAAGGGAACTGGAGTCAGATTCTAGTTTATATCCTGCCTGCATCCACTGCTATGTAGCATCAGTGGTTTCAGATTTTGCATGAAAACAAGCACTGAATCAAAGCCTTTGATCACTTTGGTAATTAGACTTACAGAAGATCTTTGAGAGGATGATTTCCTCTAAGTAGTAGTGATGATTATCAAGAAAGAGTAATGAAGAAAAACAGGTGGAATATGTAGAGTGCTCAAGGTTTTTGTTGTTGTTGTTGTTGCTCTGTGTGTCTGTGTGTGTGTGTTTTAATAAATTTGGCCACAAGTGGAAGAAATTTGACAAGATGAGACTTTGAAAGTACAGAAGGTATTTGCAAGAATAGCCTTCCCTCTTTGGGGATACAGTAAGTGAATTACTGCAACTTAAAATCAAACAGATATTCACATGTTTTGGCTAGGGAACACAGAGCAGCCTACAAAGACTCATGTTAAAAGGCTTACTGGGATGAGGTATAATCTGTCCATTAGTCAGTTGTTAAAATTAGTTTTTTGCTTAGGGTTGTTTGTCCAGCCATCCTAAATGCTATTCAACAGAAGTTTCTAGTCCATTTTGGCATGTTTGTGAAGATAGTGCAAGTAATATTTCTAAGCAGGTCTATTAAAATAGGTTAATGATAATGGATTTTGGTGAAAGAATAACTCTTTTAGTTGGATTTCATTCTGCAGTGGTTATAAAGACACAAAGTGGGTATTTACTATTATAGCTACTTTCAAATTGGCCAATGTATACTAAGTAGGCCCTGTAATTTTGTGCTTTGTTCAATTCCTAGGGCAGTACTGGCAATAAGTGCTACATATTAATATCAATACTTTCCATGTTACTTTCATTAAGCTTTTATACCTTAATTAAATGATTACACTGGAAGTAAATCAGATGAATAGATGACTATAAAATATCTCAGTTCCCAAATTCAAAGATCAACATGTTAAAATCCAGTGCACACTCCTAATAACTGACCAAAGAAAGCACATTTATAGTATCACATATAAGGTGTGATTTACTTTTCTCTCTATAAACTAGGGAATGAAATGAACAGTGATGTTTTTGGCTGTTTGGACTTCTCAGGATGTGCTATTAGAATATCTTTGGGTCAGCCACATTTTGCCCTTCTGCAAATAGTAAGATGCTAAGCTTGAAACTCCCATTAGCAAAGGAAATTTTATGATGGAAAGGTTCAGCTCACTGGTGCTTCAGCTATCTCAGTCACTGCCACATCATAACCTGGTCCACAGAGCAGAAAAAAAGTAAGATTAATATCAAGTGGATCATTCATATTAGTAAGGTTCTTGGCAGGGAATGCTGAGAACTGTAGAGTATCTCTTACTGATAAGTTGGGAGGCCAGTGAAACTTCTGTATTTCTATAAAGATCTGTTTAGAGAAGAGGGAGCCTTCCCCTTCCAAATCATCCAAATCAATGCTGAGTGCGTGCGAAGGTGGAGATGGGCAGAGGAAAGAGTTTACAAGATATGCGCTATAAAATCTAGAAGAAGACCAAAGGCAAATCTTAAAAAACCAACCATTAAAAAATGTTTTAAGTTTTCCCACTCTTCTAGAGAAAATGATGTCTTTATTGGCTTACATTTTGTTTTGTTATTGTGTTTTGTTTTTAAAAAACTGTTTTTAAAAGATATTTTCTATTAAAATGTCAAGTTGGGTATTATTAATTTAAGCCTATTTGGTTAGAATGACCCTGTAAAATGCAAGTGTTCCCCCATTTCCTAGAGGTAATACAAGATTTTCTTTTTTTCCAGGCTGGGGATTGAACCCAGGGCCTTGAGCTTGCTAAGCAAGTGCTCTACTACTGAGCCAAACTCTCTGCCCCAATACAAGATCTTTTTGATCCAACAAACTTTTATTACAATGTATTACATTTTTACCATAAATGGATTTATAATCCAATATTTGATTGATAACAGAAAACTAGAAGTATCCAAGACCAGAAAAGGCATGTATATTTCAAACTAAAGTCAAGGGGGGCAGGCAAAAACTAGAGTTGGGAGAGAATTGTTATGAGGACACAAAATATTTGTAAGTTAGGAAGGTTTGACTAATCACCATTATTAAGGAATGGATCTTCACACAGATATTGGTGCATGTGTGGCATGGGAGGAGTAGTATGGCATTCATTTGTTTTCCTTCTTCCTCTATTATTAAGGCTTTTATATCTGCTTTCCTGAGGGAAGATCATATACATGAAACTGATAGTTGAAGAATGATTTTGGATTTTGAATACATTCAAGTATTAAATATTGATTGATATCTGTGACATGGAGATTCAGATTCCTTTCTTCTTGTTTCAGTAACTCCTCTGTTTAACAACTCAAAATTAACCATGTTTGTGGGAAATCAGTATTAAATTTCACACTTAAAAGATTTATATTCTTTAAATTAACTTAAAGATTCAAAGATTAGATGTAATTTTTTTCTACTAAAAATGAGCAGTTTAACTTGGCTTTACTGGAGGATAGTCATATATACTCACAGTTGATTGGTTAGGACTCATATTTTCTGGCAATGATGTAACATCTTCAACATGGTTTCTATATACAAAATGTTATTAAGAAGAATTTTAATAAAATAAATAATACACATAGGAAGAAAGCTACTCAGTCCCTCTGTAGGAAACCATCATGTAAAAAAAAGAGAAGCTGCCATCTGCAATTGTTGTCTATCTGCTTCTGTCTACTAAATAGATTTATACAGAATTGGTTCTGTGCATGTTGTGCAAGTTGTGATGATTAATGAAGATACAAAATTTGTTAAGATTGGTTTTCTTTCAGTAAAATAATTTAGGTTCATTTATAGTCCCTACTTTTAACTAGCCATTTTTATAGCATGACTACAAGAGCATAAGTTTATTGAAGCAAGGCACAAACAATGGGTGTTGTTGCATTTCATCATTCTTAAAGCGATATTTTCTCTGCTTTTTGTAGAAATATTCCCTATTCTTAGTTTGTTTACTATGTGTCACAGATTCAGCTCTGTGGAAGCTTCAGTTAGAAGTGTGGTTTGTGAAAATGTGGTGAGAACTACAGAGAACTGAAAATTACAAGGATGTCTCCCTTTTAATTAACTAGTTTCCATCTCAAATTCTTGTAGTTGATAACACATAAAGCAATCAGATCAGAAATGTTAGCAGGCAAGAATGTTTGCCATGACTTTAGAAAGCCTCTCCTCGAAGTTGTCATCTGTGAGCATACTGTGGATAACAAATGCTCTTCTGATCAATCACTTCCCCAAGAAAAGTCCACATACTTAGCTTCCCAATTCCAGACATTCTTTCTTCAATGCCTTCCGAAGTTGATTCTGGTACCAAACCAGAAAGGATTGTGGGTTCAAACTACTAGGAAGTAATTAGGCGTTGATGGACTGTACCGTCTGCTGGCATTTGGGAGGATAAGGCCTTGGAGCTGAGATCTTAGATTCAAAATTCAGTATGACAGACCACCCACAAGATCTGTCTCTGACAACCCTCAGGAAAATGCCTACTGCAAGAGACCATGAGCCAGGGAACAAATGAACTAAGCAGAGTGTAATAGAAAATCTCTTTCTTTCTTTCTCACTTTCTCTTTTTTTTCTTTCTCTCTCTCTCTACACACACACACACACACATCCTAAGGATATACAATTAATTTTGTTTTAGGGCATAGATGTGTTTAAACTGATTTAAACATTAAACAATGTATACATATATCAAAACATCACATGGTACTCCATTAATATATATAATTTTTATGTTTTTCTGTACCAGTTAAAAATAAAATTAGCTAATAAAAATAAAAAATAAAATAATAACACATGAACCAAACTTCCCATTTCACGAAGTCATCTGCTTCATTATAACTTGGAAAACCTGGCTCAACTTCAGGAAGGGCATACAATTTATAATTCCTTGAATATCATGTAGTTGATACCAAATATCACCAAGTGAATAACAGCGCAATCTATTTATAACATTGTTTTCAGAAAACAAGCTGCACAGTACTATCCTACAGAAAAATTCACCACTCTATGAGACAGATGCCAGAATAAATAAGATGTTCTGTTCTCAAAGGAGCTTAGCATGCACTGACATAAATATATATAATATTCTTCATGTACTGATAATATGTATTATTATGTACATAATCTATGGTGGCATTGAATAAAGGAAGTACAAAGTGTTAAAAAGACTCAAATGTTGATGGGAGTTGTCTATTTTGCTGTGTCATCCTTATGTATTCAGCATAATCTAACCTTCAAGCACAGCAAGGTACTTAAAATACAATTTTATTAAATAACATTTGTTTTGCATATGTATATAACATCATTCATAAAATACCTTTATGCATAGGCATTATTATTACTATAATAATATTTCCTGTATATGGAATGTCCTGGTGTACATTATGCATTTTAGTTTTTATTAGATAATTAACTATTTTGAATGAATGAATAAAATGTTGAAAATGGAATGAACATCTAAGAAACTAACTAATTCCAAAACCCTGTTCATTTTACCAGAACATTCTACCTTGTGAATTAGTACTCTGAACTTTGGCTACATGTTGGAGTACTGATGCCTACATACACCATGTTATAACACTCTGATTTAAGTGGTCTAAGGTCTAATCTGTGCATCAGAATCTTTCAAAGTTTTTCATATACATTTAAGATACACAGAGAAGCTCTTTTACAGATGGTTTTCGACAAATAAAATGAGAAACACACTATTTCAGCACAGCTTTTTGGGGTAGAACTAGACCACCTGTATGTAATTAACCACTTTTCATCATGGAAGATTTGTGAACGCAATGTGTGTGCAGATCTTGCAGTTAGAAGATTCTTTAGTGTTAAAAAGGTAATACTTCACCCTAAAGGTAGAAACATTGTGTCAATACAACCAGCATTAACTCAATAAAATTAGTTTATATGGCTTCCTGTATGAGAAAGCATATTGTGATGGCACAAGAAGATCTTCCTGTTATTTGTTTTAAAAGAACTTACCAAATGTCTTAAACCATGTGTTTGTCAGATTTGACATAATTTCATCTAAATTCTTGTGTCCTACATCCATACCTGAGTTTGTTCTAGACGTTCCCAGCAGACCTATCCACAGTGACTCCCTTTTATCCACTGCAACACGTTTGGATCAAATATAATAGTAACTTCATATAATAGATTTATTGTCCAACCTACAAAAAAGCCACATGAAAGGAAGGAAAATCTGAGATCTGTAATGTGGTCACTGCCAACTCAGCCAAAACTAACTCTTTGATATCTTTATGTTCTTAACATCTGCATTTTGTTCAGTCTCCAGTGTAGTAGGAGAGGTAATAGAGGAGACAGATGAGGAAAAATGGAGGAAAAACAGTCCTCCAAAAACAGTATAATAAATTATTATAATGTATCTTCATTAATCATGCTCAGCTATGGTTTCAATTATTTATTTTTCAGTAGAGGTTTCAGGGTGAGTGAGTGAGGCTTTCTTTCAAGCTGTTTTATGATTCTTTAAAAATCTGGAATGGAAAAAATTCTTAGACCTCCGTACTTAGATCCTAATTGAAGCCTCATTTCTACTAAAGCCAAAAGAAGAAATATAGAGGGATCCCATCTTGGAACCTATAAATTCCTTTTCATTGGTAAACAGGAGCCAACTGTTGTACCCCCTCCAACAAATGAACTCAGCTCTAGTGCTTTTCTCATATTTTAAAAGTGATAATTGTTCTAAGGTATATAAGCAACTTAAATACACCCTTCCATAGACTTGTACTTCAGTAGCAGAAATACTATCTTCTTGACTGTCTAAACTAGTCTACACACAGTAGAGTGAAGCTGCTTATTCTAGGATCAGTACAAATTATCTCTTTAGTTTTCATGATTTTGCACTAGACTTCAACTTCTAGTCACAACATGACTTAAATAGTTTGAAAATGAGCCCTCTCTTCTGTGCCAGCTGAGGGTGGCCTTTGCTGGAAGCCCACAAGAGATGGAATGTCTGAGATCCTGAAGGTTTCTCTCCGGAGTTTTAAGACAGTCCACACTTTTCAAAGATGTTGCCAAATTCACCAAACTTTTCATAAGTCTGACCCAAATTGTAGACTCTACACAGGGCCAATCACCAAGCCAAACTCATCTGGTTCAAATGTATAATTTCATTTGTAAAATTGGCTGCACCTGGCAGAGGGAACAGTAGAACTGGGCACTGAAGTTCAGCCTGTGAGAACGCAAGCTGGCGACAGGCACAGCCTTGGCAGCAAGGAGCCTGAACTGGGCCTGGGGGACCAGAATGGCTAAAGGGAAGGAAGCTGAGCAATAAACATCTGGTGGAGCCAATATGTATTTTTTACAAAATTGTCTGTTTTCATCAAGCTTGAAAAAAAGGAACAAATAATAACTAGTGCTATTTGCAACCAAATATCTCACTACTATTGTAAATTAGAGTTCTGTTTCAAATGACCAATACTGAATAGGAAAAAAGATATGGCCATGAGTCTTAAGATAAGGCCTTGGAATGATGTGCTTGTGCGTGTGTGTGTCCCTGTTCAGTCTCTGGGTGGGGCCAGCATGTGAAAGGGACCTCATGGTAAAGGACAACGAGACCCTGAAGTTCTATGTCATCACATCTGGTGACCACGTGTTCCCTTCATAGTTTGGAATATGGAAGCAAATGCTTTTTCTTTATCTCTACTTATTGACAATGTTTGGTGTTTGTTAAAATTCACAATCCGCATGACAAAGTCCACAAACAAAACAGAACAAAACCAAACCAAACAATACTCCCGGTACATTAAGACATGCTACCCTCATGTCCTCCTTTTTAAAAAATTATTATGATCTGTGCCTTTGGCTTAATGTAGAGGAAAGTGATTAAGTCCAGAAGTGAAAAATCAAGGGAAACATTTTTAAAAATAAAGGGCCATCATCCACAAAAATTACAAATCAATGGAAAATAATATCCTAAGAAGTGGTCAGAATAAGCAAAACACCCTTAAAACTTAGATAAAATTAAAATAACATATAAGTGAAATTAGGAAATGAATAAATTGTCATATCAGATATGAGAAAAAATGAAAATGGCTGTACCCTGATCAATGATGTCAGGGACAATAAAAACATTGACTCAACAAATAGTTTGAAACTGTAAGTCCTTATACTTGGGGCATTATGAATTAGTCATATGGTTGAGCTCTATACAAGTAAATGTTTTACCAATATCAAAAATAACCTATGGTAGAGAAAATAAAGGAAATGCTGAACAGGAAATAAAGTCTGATAGTTATTTAAAAACAAGTTTTGTGAACAGTTGAGAGAAAGAAAACTATATTGAAGGAATGACCAGAGAAAATTTTATGAAGAACAGAGATTTAGACTTAACCATCAAAGATAAATGAAATTACAAAAGATAGAAAGAGGAAAGGTCATTGCCCTGAAGATAAAAACCAAGAAATATAAGGAAAGTGAAAATTAACATGAAGCATTTGAAGAATATTAAGTAGACAACTCTAGCAAAAAAATATATATGTATAGATACTGAGTAATATTAAAAAATATATAGGAAAACAGGTCATGAGGAACCTAGGAACCATAACAAGGAGTTTATCTTTAAGTGAGGAGAGTCCCCTACAAGATTTAGAATGGAGAAAAATTAGACATTTGATCATTATTTTATTTTTTTTAAATTTAATTATTTTATTTAAATGCATTTCAAGTCATAGTACATAAACAGAGCTCAGTTTTTCCATTTCTCTGGTTGCTAATCAGATAGAGTCACATTATTTGTGTCTTCATACACGCACCAGGGCAGTAATGACCCTCTCGATCAACCATCATTACTATACCCATTTCCCTTTCTTTCCTCCCACCTCCCGCTGCTGCATCCAGAGCTCCTGCATTTCTGCTATGTTTCCCGTTCCCATCCCCCTTATGTATCCTTATCTACTAGAGAGAACATTTGGCATTTGGTTTTTTGGGTTTGGCTTACTTCACTAAGCATAATGTTCTCCAATTCCATCCATTTGCCTGTAAATGCCATAATTTTATTTTCTTTTATTGCTGAGTAATATTCCATTGTGTATATGTACCACAGTTTCTTTATCCATTCATCTATTGAAGGGCATCTGGGTTGCTTCCATAGTTTTGCAATTGTGAATTGTGCTGCTATAAACATTGAGGTGACTGCTTTATTGTAATGTGCTTTTTTCAAATCTTTAGGGTATAGGCCAAGGAGTGGGATAGGTGGATTGAATGGTGGCTCCATCCCAAGTTTTTTAAGAAATCTCCAAACTGCTTTTCAGATTGGTTGCACCAATTTGCAGTCCCACCAGCAATGTTTGAGTGTACCTTTTTCACCACATCCTCGCCAGCACTTATTGTTGCTGGTATTTTGGATAGCTGCCATTCTGACTGGTGTGAGATGATATCTGAGCATAGTTTTGATTTGCATTTCTCTAATAGCTAGTGATGATGAACATTTCTTCATATATATATATTTATTGATTGTATATCTTCTTCTGAAAGGTTTCTATTCAGCTCCTTAGCCCATTTATTGATTGGGTTGTTTGTTTTTTTGGTGTTAAGGTTTTTGAGTTCTTTATATATCCTGGAGATCAGTGCTCTATCTGATGTGCGTGTGGCAAAAATTTGCTCCCAGAATGTAGGCTCTCTGTTAACCTCATTGATGGTTTCTTTTGCTGAGAAGAAGCTTTTTAGTTTAAGACCATCCCATTTATTGATTCTTGCTTTTATTTCCTGTGCTAAAGGAGTCTTGTTAAGGAATTCGGGGCCTAATCCAACGTGATGGAGATTTGGGCCTACTTTCTCCTCAATTAGACGCAGGGTCTCTGGTCTAATTCCTAAGTCCTTGATCCACTTTGAGTTGAGTTTTGTGCATGGTGAGAGATAGAGGTTAAGTTTCATTTTGCTGCAAATGGATTTCCAGTTTTCCCAGCACCATTTGTTGAAGAGGCTATCTTTTCTCCAATGAATGTTTTTGGCACCTTTGTCTAGTATGAGATAGTTGAATTTATGTGCATTACTCTCAGTGTCTTCTATTCTGTACCATTGGTCTACGTGTCTATTTTGGTGCCAGTACCATGACATTTTTGTTACTATTGCTTTGTAGTAGAGTTTAAGGTCTGGTATTGTGATGCCTCCCGCTTCACTCTTCTTGCTCAGGATAGTTTTGGCTATTCTGGGTCTCTTATTTTTCCAAATGAATTTCATGATTGCCTTTTCTATTTCTATAAGAAAGGACTCTGGGATTTTAATTGGGATTGCATTGAATCTGTATAAGGCTTTGGGTAGTATGGCCATTTTAATTATATTGATTCTTCCTATCCAGGAACATGGGAGGTCTTTCCATCTTCTAAGATCTTCTTCGATTTCTTTCTTTAGTGTATTGTAATTTTCATTGTAGAGGTCTTTCACCTCTCTTGTTAGATTGATTCCCAAGTATTTTATTTTTTTGGAGGCTATTGCGAATGGAGTGGTTTTTCTGAATTCTTTTTCAGAGGACTCATTGCTGATGTGTAGAAATGCATATGATTTATGGATATTTATTTTATATCCTGCAACTTTGCTGAATTCATTTATCAGTTCTAGAAGTTTTCTGGTAGAACTTTTTGGATCCTCTAAGTATAGGATGATATCGTCTGCAAATAATGATAGTTTGAGTTCTTCTTTTCCTATTCGTATCCCTTTAATTTCCTTCGACTGTCTAATTGCTCTGGCTAGAGTTTCACCTTGATTCCAAAACCAGACAGAGACACATCAAAAAAGGAAAATTTCAGACCAATATCCCTGATGAATATAGATGCAAAAATTCTCAATAAAATTTTGGCAAATCTCATACAAAAGCACATTAAAAAAATAGTACATCATGATCAAGTGGGGTTCATTCCAGGGCTGCAAGGTTGGTTCAACATACGGAAATCAATACACGTAATCCATCTCATCAATAGACTTAAAGATAAAAACCACATGATTCTATCAATTGATGCAGAGAAAGCATTCAACAAAATACAGCACCCTTTCATGTTCAAAACACTAGAGAAACTAGGGATAGTAGGAACATACCTCAACATGGTTAAAGCAATATATGCTCAGCCAAAGGCCAACATCATCCTAAATGGAGAAAAATTGGAAGCACTCCCTCTAAAAACGGGAACAAGACAAGGATGCCCTCTCTCACCACTCTTATTCAATATAGTCCTTGATCATTATTTTAGGAAAACTAATTTGATAGTGTAAAGTAGAATAAGAAAATTGAACAAGGACCAGACATAGCAACATCATACAATGAATACTATTTTTTAAAATTCATTTATTCTAATTAGGTATACATGACAGTAGAATGCATTTTGATTCATTGTACACAAATGGAGCACCATTTCTCATTTCTCTTGTTGTACACAACATAGAGTCACACTGCATGTGCAGTCATACATGTACCTAGGGCATTAATGTCCATCTCATTCCACCATCTTTCCTGCCCCCATGTCTCCTCTGTTACTTGTAAATGAATACTATTTTTGAGTGCTTGCTCAGTGCAAGGAAATATGAAAGATATTACAGGTACACAGATGAATTTAAACATGGTCATTTCAAAGGACAGTCTTATGGTCTGATAGAAAAATGTACAAATAAATTTTAAAATTGCATGGTTATTAAAAAATCCATAGAACCATCATGGGGAAAGTACTTGACCTGAGTTTGAAAGATCAACAGATAATTCTCTATGGAATAGAATGAAAAAGTTCATCTAATTGCATAGGCAACCATCTAGAGATAGAAAGAAAAAGAATAATGAGGGTAGTTTGGGTGAAGAGTCAGAGATGACAGGACCAGAGGAGTCAGTAAAATGCAAGATGTGGTAAGCAGTTTGAACTACTGAAGACAATAAAGATTCAGCAAAGAATTTTAAGTAAGGGAGTAACATAGGGAGTAATGTACTAAGACAAGCAAATTAGAAAGTTAACTCTGCCAAGCAGTGTAAAGTGGCTTAATTAGCAGCCTGTAAAGTGATGGAGGCCAGTTAGCAGATTATTGAAGTAATCCAGGTAAGAAATAATGAGGGATAAAACTAAGGCAAGCAGCCTTGAGGGAATGGAAATGATGGAATGGACTCATCAGTATTTAAGAGGTAGAAACAACAGAATTTAGGGACTGATTAGGTGTGGTTAGCAGAGAGAAAAGCAAGAAGAAATGATGACTTAGAGATTCCTGGCCTAGGTGCCTGGGCAAATGATGGAGGGGAAGGACAGCCTTGGAAAATGGGGTGGAGAACTGAAAAGTGAGTTCAGTTCGGGACATGCTGTGATTCAGGTGTCTGGGAGTAAACCAAATGAAGAATACTATCAGGCAATTGCAAATATGGTTTGACGCCCAGGAGAGAGGTTTGGACAGGCTCTGTGAGTCATCAGAATATAGGTAGTTGCTAAATTAGTGAGTAAATGAGATCATCCACAGAAAAAATGAAGAAGGAGAAGAAAATCTTGATGAAGACTTAATCCTAGGGGACACAGAATCGGAAGAATTCAATTGAGGAAGAAACCAGAATAATAATTGAAAACAAAAAGTAAGAGGAAAACAAGAAGAGAGCATATAATGAAAACAACTGACAGATCCAATGGGAGGACAGTGGGATTAGGGGTCAAATAACAGGGACAAATATTGGAGAAATTCGTCTGATGATACCTGAAACTGCCTAAAAGCATTGGAAATTTGACATCCGCTGGAGATTTTGGAATAGCAGTTTTAGTGATATAGTAGAGCCAGGATCTGTTTCTTTACTGAATGGACAAACAAATTGGATATGGAACAGTGCAAATGTCTATTCTTTGGCTGACTCTCTTAAGCATACTACATGGGAAGAAATCACTGGAGAAGAAAGAACAGGTAGAAGGAGAGTTGTTTTGTTTTGATTTCTTTTTTAGAAATTTATTTATTGGCTGGGATAAAGAAATAAATCAGCAGGGATGAGTATGTGGCAAAATTAGTTTTGAGAATGAGAATTTCATGTAGAAAATTTGAAGGTAAAAGAGAAAGTAAGGGAATTAAGGAATCCAGTTAGTTGTAAGCAAAAGTGTATGCAGTCTCTAGATGATCTTAGAAAATATAAAATTATAATAGAGCTAAGACAAATACATTTTCTTCTAAACACTTCACAGTCTAGATGGAGTAGTAAAGAAGGCAGATGTTTTGTTTGATCCAGGTTTGAGGACTGATGGAGCAGGTAAGCTAGAAGACAAAGACATTGTACCTTTTTCTCTGTACTTCGAGGAAAACAGAGAGGAAATGCAATGCCTGAATTGTTTTAGCTAACAAATTCTTTTGAGGGAAACAGAACTAAGAGACAGACACAGAGCTGAGCTAAGTGTAAAACCTCGAATAATTTCTGAACTTTTGCTCAAAAAATGCCTTTGCCTGACTTCTCATTTTTAACAAAGCAATTTTGCTTCCTGCAATTCATCTGATAAATATTTCCATATGCAAATTATATGATTGTAGTGCTATCTATATTAGCCAAGTACTGGAAAAAACATGAAATAAATTATAATACAATGAAATAGTGGACTACCAAGCATTTAATTAAATGAGCAGATTTACATAGACTAAGGCAGTAACTTCAAGAAGTAAGTGAAAAAGATACAAAAGAGCATGTATTGTGTGCTATTTTTGTAAATTTAAAGAAATTTACATGAATGGATTGACACACACACATACACACATACCTGTATAATATCTCTGAAAGAGAAAGTTTGGATATTATAATTACATTTGGAGATGGAACTATGGTTAGAGATAGAGGTCAAAAAGAAAGATATGCTAGCGATAACACACACACATATATCATTTTTTTTTCATTTTTTTGCTATATGTGATTACCTGGACAAAAATGATTTTTTGCCTGCCATCATATATACTATCCTCAGTAGTGGTGGGGATTAGTGGGACAGCTCCAGACAAGGGCCCACATTCAAATATATTTGTGTTGGCTTTTATCTGAGTCCTCCCAGACCCACCAAATTTAGTTACATTAGATAAAATGGTGCATTTTAGTACCCAGAATATTTTTTATGTCCTGAACCAGCAAGATTTTTAGCTGAGGTTCAGAAAATATGGGTTATTCTGACAACACTGGCATGTAGAAAAAGACATTCAAGTTGAATTCTGACAACTGCTAACCCAAAAGAGCTTTCTACACAAATACATGTCTTCAGAGAAGAGATTAAATTTACAAAATGTTCAGGTGTAATTCTACTGAAACTTAAATAAAATGTTTTAATGAATTTTTATTAATTTTTTTCTTGTTCAGTAGAATTTGGATTAAGAAAAAACCTTTGGTTTAAACATCTCTGATTAAATGTTTTATTACAAGGGAAAGCACCTTGTAAGACTGAAAACTGCTAATGTTTTTCTCCACAAACAGAAACAAGAGACATGCTAGAGACAATTTTCAGTTGCTCTGTGAATAAACAGCATGTACATTTCAGACTTATTTCTGAAGAAATATATGCAAGATTCTGTAACTTCTATCTTGCTAAATGAGTCTGTATAGAATCCAAAGTTACAGTACTTCATGGGGTAACCCAAATGTTCTATGAAAAGCTGTATCATACAGACCATAAGATGGAGACAACACAAACACACTTGGGGGATATCTTGAAAAAAGTATAACGTACCATACAAGCAGCTTTTGTAATACCCAAGTCTGGTATTTATGTATTCATCATTCAGAACTAACAGTGGTCACTGCCAAAGCCCACTTTGTTTTCTCTGTTGATTTATACTGTGATGGGGATGGGGGTGCAAGGAGAAGAAAGAGAGAAAACCAGAAGGCAAGAGAGAGACTAAAGGTTTACATCCATGTTGCTCTCACGTGTTCTCTTCCCTGTTTTACTAGAAACCAGATTATTTTGAACCATTTTGGTAGGTTAAGTACCATTATAACATACCTGTGCTTGGATTGACGGCTCAGAAAGTGAGCTATCAGCTCAAAGAGAAACGGTGATAGCCCAGCTTTTCCTGTTTGTAATAAGTACTCCTCCTCTACCTCTATCCCTACACATAAAACTTCAACTGACAGGACTGTCGTTCCCCCACTTTAGTATTTGGAGAGCTACACATCCTTCAGAATTTTGCTCAAATGTCCTTTTTACAGTGATTTCCTTGCTTCTCCAGGCAGCATTCTTTGTGTCACCACAACTCTGTTCACACATCTCTTGTAGCACTGTTACAGCACACAATTCTATTATGATCATTCTATGGCCCTCTATAATGATGAATATCTACTTTGTCCCTGGATTACTGAAGGGATCTTGTCTTTTCATCTTTGAATTCCCAATAGATGACAGTGACTTGGAAGGCAACAATTTCTCTCAGCCTCAGTTTTCTTATGTGTAATGCAGGAAGAATCATTTAAGTCTTGAAGGGTTGTTTTAATGATTAAAAATAATACATGCACAGTTATGAAGTGAAAGGAAAACCCAGAGGGATTCAAGACAAAGAAAACAGAATAATCATATTCTGCTCTAGGTGGTATATTTTCAGACAGCTTTTGGATCACAGAACATCTGCAGAGAGAAGAATGAACCAGACATGCAGTGAGATACAGAAATGGAAGATGGGATGAAGTCATGCATGGTTCTCCCTACAGCTTTATCATTCCAAGCTCCAATTTTTCTAAGGCTTGATACTTTCAATTAATGAATAATAGCATAGTTTCCCTAATATCTTTAAAAATAAATATAAAAAAGAAATAGAACAAAGAACAAAGGAAACAATGACAGAGTAAATAAGAATCCATCTTATTGGGTTTCATCTATATAGCTTGTGTATATTATTTGTGTGTGTGTGTGTGTGTATATATATATATTAAATATATATATATACACAACACACCAAAAAATGCTGTTTTTCAAAAGCATTTGCCAAAAGGTAAGGAATGTAACAAGGAGGAAAGAATATGTATGCTATGTTCTTCAGAGTGGAAGAAGATTCAAAATATCTTGATGAACAATCTAAATCAGACAGAAATCCCTCAGACAATCAAAAGCACGGTTAATATGGAATGTTTGGTCTGGCTAGCTGGGGGGACAGGATGGTGGGAGAAGGCACAGCCAAGAATTGCATTTCAGTGACTCATTCCTCCTACCAGAACGGTGGCTTCTGAGAAATATAATTTAGAAGAAAATACCTATAATAAAATATGTGATGCTGTACCAAAAATAACACTCACATAGAGGGGGAGCCCTTAATTAGTTTTACTTACAAAACAGAACTTTCACAGAAATCACTGAGAATCTACCTAAATATTTTGGGAGGTTTATATGGGCTTATTTGTTCATTATTAGTCCATCTATTCACCCATTCAACAAATATTATTGCCAGCTATACCTAGTCTAAGATAGATACGGAAGGGCACAAAGTAGGCAGGGTTGTTCCTGTATTCAGGGAGGTGATAATTAACAGGAAAGACTGACCACTGAACAAAACAACAATAAAATGTGACATATTCTCCATTGAATACAACTCTAAGTGCTATGGAAAGAGACAGGAAAAGCTCACTTAACTAAGTCTGAGGATTCCTTTAAAGAAACAACTTCCTCAAGGTTAAGGAGTAGAAAGATTATCAGGATAGTGGGGATATTATATGCAAGGCTTTGAAGATAAGAAATTAAGAAGAGACCCAAATGGGGAAAACTTGAAAGAGCTAGAGATTAGGCTGTACAGAAGGGTGCAAACCAGGATATAAAAAGTCTAAATTTTTAAAAATTAACTAAACTGAGGTACAATTTATATTCAGTAAAATGCGTATCTTTGTTTTGTTTTGTTTTTTTTTTTGGTACCAGGGATTGAACTCAGGGGCACTCGACCACTGAGCCACATCCCCAGCCCTATTTTGTGTTTTATGTAGAGACAGGGTCTCACTGAGTTGCTTAGTGCCTCGCCGTTGCTGAGGCTGGCTTTGAACTCACAATCCTCCTATCTCAGCCTCCCAAAGTGCAGGGATTACAGACGTGCGCCACCACGCCCGGCTTAAAATGCGTATCTTAAGATCTAATGTATTTTGACAATTGCATGCATATGTAGAACATTTAGTGCCTGATTGCTTTCATCTCCCCTTCCTGCCTCTACTCTCTGACCCAAGTAAGAACTGCTGTTTTATATCACTACAGATTGATTATTTTATATAAATAGAAATTTTGTGTATGAACATTTTGCTCTTTGAGCATAGTATTAGTGAGATTTTTCCACATTGTTTTGTGTGTCAGTTGTTTACTACTTTTTTTTCGCTTTGTTTGATGTTATTATATACTATAATTTATTTATCCAGTCATTTACTGGACCTCATAATTATTTGGGTTTATTCCAGTTTTTAGCTACTATGAATAAAACTTCTACAAACATCCATGTAATAAGCCCTTTTACGGCATGAGTTTTCATTTCTCTTGTGTAAATACCTAAGAGATGAATTACTGGGCCACATTATGAGCATGTTGGACTATAAGAAACCAGTAAAGTGTTTTCAGAAGTAGTTACACCAGTTTATACATTACCATAAGTGTATAAAGTTTCTATTTTTCCACATCTTTGCCAATACTTTACATTAGTAGTCTTTTTAATTTTACTCAATCTAGTTGGCACAAAGTAGTATTTCATTACAAAATATAGATCTTAATTTGAATTTCTGTAATAATCAATGATGTTGAACATCTTTTAAGTGATCATTTGTATTTTGTCTTTTATAAAATTTATTTATATTTTTTCCATGAGAAATTGTCTTACTATTGTAAAAGAGTTCCTTGTGCATTTTTTATTCAAATAGTGTATCAGTTACGTGATTGTGAATATTTTCTTTTAACATGTAGCTTGTCTTTTTATTTTCTTGACCTCCTATGAAAGCAGATGATTTTAAGTTTTGAAGAAATCCAGTTTATCATTATTTTCTTTTCTGAGTACTGTTTGTCCCCTAGGGATTATGAAATAATCCCATTTAAGAGAATAGGAAAATGGCCACTAAAGCTAAAATCAAAATGTCCTAATAGGTTGTGATCTCAGTACATCTGGGTCTACATCAATATGTCATGTGTATCAAGTTAAGGACATCTTCTGAACTTTGGTGATAAACAACCACTCACATTAAAATATGCCATAAAGGTCATGTTTTTAAAAAGTACTGTTTACATTTATGTGTGGAAACTTCTGTCCTGCTGATAGCCCAAATGCATGACTTAAGCCATCTGTCTCTTCTGATGATAGAGGGAATGATGTAAATATTATTTACAACAGTGAGTTGGTTTTCTGTGAGGCCGTGTTCTTTAACAACATTTTACTATGAGATAAGTGAGACAATTATGACTTGAAGCTTATTTTCAAGAGGAGTTCCACAAACATCTCTTCTGTTGAGGGTGGGCTTACCTGAGGGGCATGAAAATGATAGTAGCACAGGCTAGTATAAAAAATTTAAAAATTTCCAAGCCTACTGAAGATATACATGCAACCAGAGTTTCAAATAAGAGACAGTGTGAAAGAAATACCAAAAATTTTGATGAGAGGTTAATCTAAATTCAAATTTTGCCTGTTTTGGCCAAGTTATGTGAATTTTCTGAATCTTAATTTCTATATCTATAAAATGAGTTTAAATGACTGCCACAGGTTGATTGGTGGCTCTCATATGTCTACATCCTAAACCAGAGAACCTGTGAGTGTAAACTTATTTGGAAAAAGGATTTCTGCAGATGTAATTGAGTTAAGGCTTTTGAAAAGTGATAATTCTGGATTTTCTGGATGTGTTTTAAACTCAATGACAAATGTCCTTATAAGACATGCAAAGAGATATATACCTGGAGAAGAGAAAGCATGTGCAGATGAAGGTAGATTGGAATTATTCAGCCATAGCAAAGGAATATCTAGAGCTACCAGAAGCTGGAACAAATAAGGAAAAATCCTCCTCTAAATCCTTCAGCAGGAACACTGCCCTGACAATTCCTTGATTTCTGACTTCTGGACTCCAGAAGCGTGAGAAAACATATTTTTTTCTGTTTTAAGTCACCAAATATTTGGTAATTTGTTATGGCTGTCCTAGAAACAAATACTACAACATTACAGGGTCTTGTAGGGAATATAGGATGACTAGTACATCGCCCAAGTAAACATTTAATTAATGTTAGCTCCTGTAGTAAAAGAACATGGTACTCTAAACACATGGCCACAAGAAACCTCATGGAGCTGAGCACCAAGTGTCTTCTACTCTAGTATAAATGTTTGTAAGGTTGAGTGTCCAGATTTCCCATAGTGATGGTCAAAAGAATTTAAGCAATCTTAAGGTCTAAGGACTGTGAGAATCTTTTTCTTGACTGCTGCTATGAAATTGACTTGTAAGAAGAGGGCTAGCTTTATTGAAGGTAAGATTTCAAAAAAAAAACAAAAAAACAAAAAACCTTTGCGAGAAGCAGCTAAGCCTCTGAGTTCTGAGTATAAATAGATGTGTTTCACATAAGACAAGAGGAAAATTTCATTGGTGACTCCAGAAAACTGAAGGAGGAAAAAAGTGGAAGATGGTAAAAGCTCTAAATGAGAATGAGAAGGCAAAATGATACAGGTGTTATTTAGTCTTTGCTTAAATTTAGGTAATTACTTCATTGCTGAGTTAGGTCACAGGCACATATTAAGAGTTGCCAAAGTTACGCTGAAGTCCTGAAATCTTCGTGCCATGTCTCCATTTGTAAATTTTTCTCACCAAACATACAGTTCAACAACCAAAAATACTTTATCTATAAATTTCAGGAATTCTGGAATGGAAATATTTTTCTGGGATGAAAAATAAGATTGTGAGACAAATTTTTTTTTTTTTTGCATTCAAAAATCCAGTCACAGCACATTTTTTAGGGCAATGTATATGTTTTGAAGGTGGTTAAAAATTTTAAGGAAGGTTTCCCCAATGTAAATAGTTATGACTGGTTACAACAAAACTAATTGATTCCATTTATATATGTTAAATAAAGAACTGAATTAGTCAAAAAATTCCATACAATATGTAACATGCCATCTTTGAAAACTATTTTTGGTATTCTACATTTTGAAAACTTCTAAAAATCAAATACACATCATATTATTTGAAGAAAGCTACACAATAAATTGAATCTGTTGTGAATAAAATCAAATTGGAGCCGGTTGGGATAGTAGCTCAATGGTACAGCACTTGCCTAACACATTTGTGAAGCATTGGGTTTGATTCTCAGCACCACATATAAATAAAATAAAGATCCACTGATCTATTGACAACTAAAATGTACTTAAAAATTAAATTGGATGATGGAGAATTAAAAATAGACTAAAATAATTATGATTTAAATTAAATACTGAGGAAGAACCATGAGGTGATGTACCAAGTTAAACTTTATGAAGGTAAGCCTATTCAACTTCTAGGATTCTAGGGATGAATATAGGAGAAAGAAATGAAGTGACATTACCACTCTCTCATCTCACTGAAAACAAAGCTGAATGAAAATTCAAGTGTCTGAACGTGGAATTATATTCAGCATCCACTTATTAAATGGGAGAAATGATAATAGGTAAATGGAGACCCCAGGATCATACAGAGACAGAATAATAATAGGAGGTATATTCTCTGATGCATTAAGCTCATGAGCACAGGGCTGAACTGTACTAGTGGTAAACTGAGACATTGGAAAGCATTTTAAAATTAAAATGCATTCTCTTCTCAGGTTGAAATTTTTGCCTAAGTGGGTAGGTTGGTTGTCTGGACCCTTTGGAGACTTTTAAGCATTCCAAAGTACCTCCAATGAATTTAGAATGCCAAGAATGTGCACAAATTTGGTATTTAAAATTCTAGACTTGCATTTGCTAATCCAATTAAGTCTAACTTTGCCAGACACAGAGGTTGAACTCCATTTCAAATCATGTAGCTAAAACAGAAAGACTCAAAGAATTTGTGTGAAGAAAAACCTATTCTTTGTTCATTATGCCTATTTCTAAAATGACTATAAATACTAACATTTCTTTGAAATTGATTACTGTAACTAACTTCAAATGCTCTCCTATCCCCCATCTTATATGAAATAGACAAAATAAGTAGGAAATTGTTGGTGTTGCAATGTATTATATTTTCAGAAACATTTTATATTTAGACTTGTATTCATGTCTTTACTCATATTTCCATTCTTTTCAGAAGCACCTATCTTATCTATTCCACTTCATTAAGTTACTTTTTCCAAGTGAACTTACATACTTTTTTTTTTTTTGGTACCAGGTATGGAACTCAGGGATACTTGACCACTGAGCCACATCCCCAACCCTATTTTGTGTTCTATTTGGAGACAGGGTCTCACTGAGTTGCTTAGCGCCTTGCAGTTGCTGAGGCTGGCTTTGAACTTGCAACTCTCCTGTCTCAGCCTTCCAAAATGCTAGGATTACAGGCGTGTGCCACTGTACCTGGCTACAGCTTACAATTTTTTATAGACTTCTGGTGAAGTCTTTAACAGTCTCATATGAATAATATGTACATTCTATCATACCCAGATGGTAAATCCTTGAGGGGAGGGACTGTGTATATATTTCTTTTATATCTCCTGGATACTCAGTACTGTTGTGGTAGACTCTTACTTAACATGTGTTGATTTGATTTTTATTAGTTCAACTCCAATCTAGCATTTTTATACTAGCAAATGTTACTTAGTGCTATTTTGGAGTTTATTCTCTAGTGGGTTGCATATAGAAATTGGGACTTTAAAAAGTGAACAAAGTGAACAACTTTAAAAAGTATGCAAAGGTAGAGAGAGAGTTTAAAATTCTGAAACCCTTAATTTCCTGTTGAACACAATATATTGAACACATAGTTATCCCTGTAATGTCCAGAAATCAATCCAAAGCAAAATTTAAACCTCACAATAAAAAAGAATAAAATAAATGCAAAGAATAGAGATTTAAATGTAATTATAGATGGAAAATAGATAATTGAGTGGTACTTAACAGGGTAAAATAAATAAAGTTAAAACTCCGGTATTGGCAAAAAATATTGCCGACTAGGATTTGCACAGCAATACTCAGAAAGGATCAGGAATTGCAGGCACCAGATAGATATGAAACAGGTGATGGGAAGCTTCTAAAAGAGGAGGATGAACTGAATGTGAATGAAGAGTTCTCCCAGACTTCCTCCCTTACTTCATGAAGTAGGATCAACAGCACATTACTTTTGATTCTTAATCTTGTATGGATCCTATATGAGCTAAGAATCAAAATATCAAGCTTTTCACCAACAACACAAAAAGTCAGAGTAGTGTCTTAAAAAATAAGGGGGAAAAGTATCTGTAACTCAGAATTCAATACTAAATTATCAGTGAAATATAAAGATGAAATAAATGTATTTTCAGATATGTATTGTCAAAAAATTTACCTCTATGGCTTTTTTCTTGAGAAGCTATTAGAGGATATGGTGAGAGAAATAAAGGTAGAAATGAAGGGGAAAAGGAAAGAAGAAAATCAATCAATCAATCAATCATATAAAAGAAAGCCACAGGGCATTCCTGGGATGATTTTATAGTAAAGTACCAGAATGTGAAAAAGTCCCAAGGTAACTTGGGATAATTGGGATAAGCAACAGACCAAGAGAATGACCCACCCAGACTGGACCAAAGGACAGAGGACTCTAGAAAGGAAGGGATAACTTTTTTTCTTTTTTTTCTTTTTTTAAAATTTTTTTTAGTTGCAGATGGACACATTACCTTTATTTTATTTAGTTATTTTTATGTAGCGTTGAGGATAGAATCCAGGGCCTCACATGTACTAGGCAAGCTCTCTACAACTGAGCCACAACCGTACCTGGAAAGGATATTTTTTTGAGGAACAAAACAAAACGAAAAACCAGAACTGAAAGTTGACCCTGATTCATTTGATCATATTTATAGAAAAAAATGTCTGACTGATTTTATAGTGCTTTTGGATAGCTTGGAAAGAACTAATGATAAGTGGACAGAGAACTACAAAAATAATCAAACAAATTCTTTAAAAATAATAAGATTATGAAGAAAAGGAATAGTGGTAAACAAGATGGATCAACATTTGTGCAGCTATAATAGTATGAACACCGATCTATCCCAAAACTGAATAAACTATACAGGGAAGAGGTGGAGAGGAAAGGAAAGCATATGTGACTGGTATGGGAGCTACATAACAAGAGCTATATCCTTACATTCTCTAGTAGGCAATAAATAGCATGAGTCTATTCTTTAGGAATTCCATAGAACATACTTGAAAGTGATTGCAAACAGAGTGCACAATTCAGAGGTGAAAAGGGAGAGAAGCAAGGAATGTCATTTCATTTACAAACTAATAGTAATATTTGACTTTTAAATCTTGTATATAGATGACTTTGAAGAAAAGAAACAAAATTGTAAAACTCAAAGCAAAGCAAAACATAATAAATCTAAGAAATAAAAACATTAAATTCTTAAATATACGTACTGTGATAAACATACTGTGATTTGAAGTAAAATAATTCACAGATTAGATGAGTGGGTTTAAAAGGAAGAAGGTTTTATTGAATTTATGAAGAATTTTCAGATTCCTGCTTATTTTACTAATACCCAGAACAAGAGCATTCCTCAAGAAGGAACAGCAGGAAAATCAATTTATGATTTAACACATAAGTAAAGTAAGACGATGCTATATCCAAATCCCCCGGTGCAATGATCTTTATAAAAAGAACAAAGGCAGTACAATCAAGTAAATCTAATCCACATGCAAAATTCATAATAGATTATAAACCCAAATGTAAATGCAATTGTATAAAATTCCCAGAAGACAACACAGGACAAATCCAGATGACCTTGGGTTTTGTGAAGACTTTTAGTTGCAATATCCAAAGCACAGTTAGTGAAAGAAAGAAATGATAAGCTGGACTTCATTAAAATTAAAAACTTCTGTTCTAAAAATGACATTGTCAGGGGAGTGAGAAGACAAGCTATATTCAGTGAGAAAATATTTGCATATCCAATAATGGACTGTTATAAAAAATAAGCAAAGAATTCCTAAAACCCAACAATAAGAAAATAATTTTATAATGGGAAAAACACTTTATAAATTCCTATGAACATAAATTATGATAAAAGAGCTAGAAAAATAAAACAGTTTTGAAGACAGATGTTTAAGAGGGTATTATTTTATATTCAGTGGGAAGTGGACTTCTTTGTCACAGAACAATTTTCAGAGAGCCAAAAGAAATGAGAGAAACAGAATTATATGGGAGAATAGAATTCCAGGCAGATGAACTATCAGGTGCAAAGCCCCTGAAACAGGTTGTGCTTGGTGCATTCAAGGAACAGAAAAGAGTACTATAGTATGAGCAAGAAGAAATGGGCCAGGTGGCAAGATCAAGAAGGGAGCATGTGGATCTTATGAGATAGTAACAGTTATTCTAAGGGCTATGGTTTCACTCTTTGTGAGATAGAAGATTGTTGCACTGGAGGATTTGGATGTAGCATCATCTGGTATGTGTTAAACTATAAATTGATTATCCTGATGTTCCTTCCTGAGAAATTATCTGGAAGTAAGTAAGTTAAAAAAAAGAAGAAGGAGGAGGAGGAATCTGGAAGTTCTTAAACCTCCCCCAAATTGCTAAAACCTCCTTCTTTTTAAACTCACTCATCTAACCTGTGAATTATTTTATTGATCTTTCCAAAGAATCAGCTTTTGGTTTAGATGATGTTTCTCTATTGATTTTCTATTTTAAATTTCATTAATTCTGTCCAATTTTTATTATATCTTTTCTTCAGCTCACTTTAGATTTAATTTGGTTTTCTCTTTCTAAAGTGGAAGTTTAGATAAATGATTTTAGATATTTCTTCTTTATATGCCTTGAACATTATCAATTTTATTGATTCCAACAAATTTTGATTAGTTATGTTTTAATTTTAATGTAGGTTAAAATATTTTAGGTTTTCCTTGACATTTCTTCTTTGACTCATGTAATTTAGAAGTATGATATTTAATCTCCACATATTTTGGGATTTTTCCACATATCTCTGTTATTGATTTCTACTTTAATTCTATTGTGGTCTGAGAGCTAACACTATTTGATCTGTATTCTTTTATCTTTATCAAGTTGTATATTATGGCCCAGGATATGGTCTATCTTAATGAATGTTCTATGTGAGCTTGAAAAGAATGTGTGTTCTGCTGTTGGTTGGATGAAGTAGTCTATAGATATTTATTTGTATGTTCAGTAGATTAATAGTGTTGCTGAATTCAACTAGTCTTTATTAGATTTTTGCCTGCTAGATCTGTCCATTTTTGTCAGAGCTATGTTTTTGCCTGCTAGATCTGTCCAATTTTGTCAAATTTGAATTTGAATATAATTCTCCAATTATAATAATAGTGGATCCATCTATTTCTCCTTACAGTTCTATCAGTTTTTGCTTCATTTATTTTGGTGCTGGGTTGTTAGGTGCACATATGTTAAGGATTGCTATATCTTCTTGGAAAATGAATATCATTATCATCATATATTTTCTCTTTTTATTTTAATAACTTTCCCTGTTTTATAGACTACTTCATCTGAAATAAATGTAGTTGCTCTTTAATTCTTTCTTTCTTCCTCTTTTATACCTGGGATTGAATCCATGGACACTTAACCACTGGGCCACATCCTTAGATTGATTTTTGAGACAGGGTCTTGCTAAGTTGCTGAGACTATCTTTGAATTTGTGAAATTCTTGCCTCAGCCTCCTGAGCTGCTGGGACTTGCTTTCTTTTGATTAATGTTAGGAAGGTATACCTTTCTCTATAGATGTGTTTTAATCTATATGTGTCTTTATACTTAAATCACATAAAATATATTCTTCGTGTAGAGAATATAAAGGAGGGTCTTGTTTTTGCCATCTCTCCCCCCACCACATACACACTGCCACCATAGGACTAGGGATTGAACTCAGAACCTTGCATGTGTGAAGTAAATGCTCTATCACTGAATTACATTGCTAGCACTGGGTCTTGTTTTTGATTCACTCCAAAAATCTCTTTTAGTGATTCATTTAGACCATTGATGTTTAAAATAATTATTGTTATAATTGTATTAATATCTACCATATTTGTTACTGTTTTCTATTTTTTGTCCTTGTCCTTTTTCCTATTTTTGTCTCCTCTTTTTCTTCCTTTTGCAGTTTTAACCAAGCATTTAATATATTTTACCTTAATTTCATTCTTCAATGCTCCTTATTTCTTTATGTAGTCTGAGCATTTGACTTACATTTTCATTCTTTTTTATAATGAACTTTTAAAATTATTCCCTGCAAGTCAGTCAGGTCTACTATCATCAAGAAATTTCTTAGGCTTTTGTTTGAGAATCTCTTTACATGTATATCTCTTTCATTCTGAAGAACAATTTCACAGGGTACATAACTCTAGGTCATTGGTTTTCAGGTTTTTTTCTCTCAACACTTCAAATATTTGTTCTACTTGCTCCTTGCTCATGTAGTTTCTGAGGAGACCAGGTCAGATGTAATTCTTATCTTTGTTCCTTTCTAGGTAAGGTGATTAAGGTGATTTTGTATTCTTGTTTCTTTTAGGATTTTCTACAATTTGAATATCATACACCCTAATGTGGTTTTCTGTTTTTTTATTTATTATTTTTATTTTTTGGTCATTGTTGTTTATTATAACCTTCTTATATTTATTCTGCTTGATGTTTGTTGAGCTTCCTGGACCTGTGTTTTAATGTTTGACATTAATTTGGGAAAAATTCTCAATTGTTTTTATTTCAGATGTTTCTTTTACTTCTTTGTCTCTTCTTCTGGTATTTCCATTATGCATAGTTACAACTTTTGAAGTTTACCATTATTCTTGGATATTCTCTGTTTCTTAAGTCTTTGTTCCTTTTGCTTTTCAGTTTTGGAGATTTCCATTGATATATCCTTGAGTCATGTCATGAAAGGCATTCTTTTAATCAGTTACAGTGTTTTTAATCTCTATCATTTTTGTTGTTGTTGCTCTTAGGATTACCTCTCTCTACTTACATTGCTCATCTATTCTTTCATAATGCCTACTTTATCCAGTAGAGTCCTTTGCATATTAATCTTAGTTATTTTAAATTCCCTTTCTGATACTTTCATTATTCCTACCACATCTGGTTCTGATGCTTGCTGTGTCTTCAAATTGTGTTTGTGTCATTGTTTTTTTTTTTTTTTTTCATTTTGCTATCTAGTATCCTTGTAAGTTTTTCTTAATGATATCATGTACTGGGCAAAAGGTTCTGTTGTAAATAGGCCTTCAGTCTTATGTGAGAGTAAGATTTGGGAGGATGGGAAGCATTCTCTAATACTCTGGTTAGGTCTCAATATTTTATTAGGCCTGTCTATGCTTCTGAACTGTGAATTTCACAAGTGTTTTACAGTTTTTACCTTCTCTTAGGTGTAAGAGGATGACTAAAGTGGATCATAGCTGGATACCTTACTTCTGCATGAAGAGCTAGAGTGGGCTGGAAGTGAGTATTTCCCTTCTCCCATATGGAAGACTAGAGCTGAATGGAGCTAGTATTTCTTCTTCCTCTGGTCAGTTAGGCTATGGGCAAACTCCAACAGATTAGGCTCTGGTTAACAAGTTTGTCCATAGTGCTCTGGCATATTTCAAAATGGTTCTTCTCTTCTCCATGATGAGAGAACAGGGGGATTTTTTTCTCCAATATTCCTTGTTATGATTTGGGTAAGTTCCTAGAGGCAAAACACAAAATTGTGCATGTGTGTATCTGGGGGTGACTGTGATTGGGCCCATCTGGAACTTTCAACTCTTAGATTATTCATGTCTAGATGCTAACAATCCATCACAATTCAGGTTTTCTCATCCTGGAACTGGTTCCTTAGGAGATTTTTGCTTTGGAATATTATGATCTCTTTATCCTTCCTGCCTGTGTCTAGTTTTGGAGGCAGCAATTCTTCCTGTGATCTCACTTCTTTTATAGATCTAAAAAGAGTGGGTGATTTTTCATTTTGTTCCATTTCTACTCATTAAGATGGAATTGACTTTCATGTTCTTGACAAGTGGAATTGCAAACTTGACAGTCTTTTGCAATGGGAATGTTGAAGATGTGATTCTGGTGCTAACTGTATTTTGTGATGATATTAAGACTTTTAAGAGTAAATAATGATTATTTGGCACATAAAAATTAAAAAAGAATAAATACAGATTGGGGAAATTTGTTTGTTTAGAATTATAATTGTAGTAAGAGAAAGATCTCTGAGAAAGACTAGAGAGAGTAGAATATAGCAGATGACATCTTGGAAGTGTTTACATTTAGAAATTATGAGTAGGAAGAAGTTAGGAAGGCAGAAAAGAAATCATTGGAGAAGTGAATGAATAAATAAGTTATTATAAGACTATTAAAGACAGAAAAGAAACTTTTTAAAAATAAAGTGGTGTTATGTGGCTTCAAATGCTGCATAAAAGTCAAAAGAATTGCTAGAAAAGTCAGTTTTGGAAATTGAAATTTTAAATCTTTTAAAAAAACTGAATGGATAGAAAAAATGTGGTATATATATTCTATGGAATATTACTCAGCTTTAAAGAAGAATGAAATTTTGGCATTTTCCAGTAAATCGATGGAGTTGGAGAATATCATGGAAAGTGAAATAAGCCAATCCCAAAGGCTGAATGTTTTCTCTGATATGTGATTTCTAATTCACAATAAGGAGATGGTGGTGCTAGGGAAGAATAGAGTTACTTTAGATTAGGTAGAGGAGAGTGAGAGGAAGGGAGGGGAAATGGGGATAGGAAAGATAGTAGAATGAAACAGATGCTATTACCTTATGTACATATGTGACTGCATGACTGATGTGATTCTACAATAAAAACAATAAATTACAATTATCTAATTGTAATAAATTACAATTATCTACAATCAAAAAACAATAAATTATACTCCATTTATGTATGATATATCAAAGTGCATAAATGCATTCTAATGTCATACATAACTAATTAAAACAATACAAAAGTTGAATTGAGGCAGGTTCTTAATAATGTCTAATACCTTCCTAATTTTTCAAGTTTCCATGAAAACATTATTTCTCAAGTCTAAAAATTGTAGATTTTAATATATACCTGTAGATATTAATTCCAACTATAGGAATTAAATAAATTACAGTAAATAATTAGATTTGACTTGTGAGATTCTGAACAAGTGGCTAGACGTACTCACTAAACAATGTTTTGATTATCTGTTGCTGTGTATTGAATCACCCAAAACTCAATGACACAAACAACACAATTGTTTCATTTTTACTATATTTTATGGGTCTAGTGACTGTCTCCATTCAGTGTATCTTATGTGGTTACAGTCAGATAGTAACAAGGCTTGAGCCATCTCACATGTTAATGCTGACTTTGGATGAAACCTCAATTTGGAAGTTAGCTAGGAAACCTACACATGGTCATGGTCTCCCCATGTGACTCAGAATTTCTTGCAGCATACTATCTGGGTTCTAAGAGAAAGCATATCATCTTATATGATATCACATGGTATTATTTCTACTATAGTCTATTTTTATAAGCAAATCAGTTAAGTGCAACCCTTATCAGGGAACAATTAGACTTTATCTCTTGATGGGAAGGATGGAAAAAAATTTATAGACATGTTTAAGACCACCAGACTTGGCTTTCTATTGAACATAATCCTGCATATTTAAATATGAAATCATACCTCAGCAAAACTATTTAATCTACAGATGCCTTAGGAAATTCATGTGAATATTAAGTCTATGTATTCCAGGAGTTTAGTATGTTTAAAAAATGTAATACTGAGAAGTCATTCAAATTCTCTTCTTTCTTTTTATTCCTTTTCCTTCTCTCTCCTTGGAGGAGGAAATGACACTACAAGATGTGAAACACCAGCATGCCCAAAGGCCAAGGAGTTAGCAGTGAGGCTAAAAATGTAGTAAGAGGGTGAGAACTGAGAAAATGGCTAGCGTAGTTGGATGATTAAATACAGTGGGAAGTAAGCATGTTAGCAAATATTATGAGGGTAATACTAGCAAGCTTTTTCAATTGAGAGAACTATTTACAATTATGGAAAGGGAGATTGTTTTTAAAAAAGCATTCTTACTTGAATGTTGGCATTAGTGCTGGATTGCAGTTAAAGAGTATCAGCACATTGATGAAAAGTCATGGTTCTTTTTTTTGTGTGTGTGTATGTATGGTACTGGGAATTGAATCCAAGGGGGCACTCAACAACTGAGCCACATTCCCAGCCCTTTTTCATATTTTACATAGAGGCAGGGTCTTCCTAAGTTGCTTTGGGCCTTGCTAAGTTGCTGAGGCTGGCTTTGAACTGTCAATCCTCCTGCCTCAGCCTCCTGAGCCACTGGGATTGCAGGCGTGCACCTGGTACATCATGGTTCTTTTTAAAAAAAGTACACACACATGCAAATCTAAAAGCATAAATGTATATGTGCGTATATACTTACACAGATACTTCTCCTAACTATGTCTGCTGTGTGGGGTCTAGAACCAATAACACTGCAGTAGCAATGAAGCGATATTCATTTCTAAACATTACCTTCCACTAAAAGGAAAAAGGATTTAAAAACAGCTGAAGTCTAGTGCTGGGACAAGGAAAATGCAAAGTAACCTTAAATATCTTGTTGTGCCAGAAAGTAATAAAGGCCTCAAAGAAAAATGAAGATACTTCAAAGTGGCACAGAAACTGGTTTAAATTGGCTGTTATCAATCAAAACTGGAGCAAAATGGCATCAAAATAATTGTAATAATGGCTATAACCCATCAGAAGAAACAAACATTCTTGAATCCATACTGATATAAATCAAGAACTGAATAAAAAAAGATGTGATAGTTAATTTCATTTATCAATTTGATTGGAATATGGTGTGTCATAAAGCAGATAGTCCTCCCCAGTGCGAGTGGGCCTCATTCAATTTGTTGAAGGTCTGAATAGAACAAAAAAGACAAAGAAAGAAAGAATCCCTCACCCTTTCTTTCTCTGTCTGATGATCTTTGAACTGGAACATTGGTCTACTGCCTTTGGACTAAGACTTGAACTTATGACCTCAGCTCTCTCAGGTCTCTAGCTTACTGAGTTTTCTGAATTACTCCTGGGGTTTCTGGAATCAACTCTAATTTGATTGTATTTAAAAATGCTGATGACTTTTTTCAATAGTGAAGACAATATTGATACTCTATGACATGATGTGGCCATAGAGATATGCAAAATATTTCTATTGAGTACTAATAATCAAACACAAATACAAAGCAAGGAGCTTATGACAGTATATATGATAGTTTTGAACAATCTTGTAAAACTAACAAACATAATTAGATTGGCCAATTGCATCTAAAGTTGTTGAACAAAGTGGTGAAAGAAAGGATGACCTTAAGGGTTCAAATTCTCAGTGTAAGTATACACAAATGACATGAAATCTTTTATGTGAACCCAGAAGGAGACTCTTATCTCCTGTAGCCAAAGGTCTAAGACTGATGAAAATCAAAAGCAGATTCTCATCTTGAAACTGGTTGAATTACAATATAGGTTGAACTCTTAGCCTTATAGTTTGACTACTGTTTTAAGTGATGACATAAGGAAAAGAATGGGATCCTGCCAGATGGAATAGGAATATGTGGGCAGATGCTGATAAAACTTGGAATAATGTACCCCTAAATTCTGATGAGTTTTCTTTGACACTGGAACTGGCTTCTTACTCTCTTAGGTAGCAGATTTCCACCCTCAGTGGTAGTGACTTTTCACTCCCATCTAAGGGTACTAACTTTGCACAGTCTGAGGAAACTAATGGTTTCTCATGAGTCAGTTGCTATACAAGGCAATGCTGCTCTCTTTGGGACCCATCCCAACAACTTTTCTTTGCTTATAGATCTATAACTAGACTGAAGTACTAATAGACCCCTACAGGTGAAGTGTAAGGTATAACCCAGTAGGAGGCACACTGCTCTCCAAAAGAACTACATGATTTTTTAAATTTATACAGACAGAAATCCAAGGAACATTTGTGGGTATGGATATTGAGGATGTGGGATAATGATGAAAACATAAAATTCAATCAGGCAAACTTTATTGCTAAGGGTTCACTAGATAGAGGTTCCATATTGAATGTAGTTTGGAAAGTTAGAAAGGGCTCTAAAAGTTTGGTTAGTTGTCTGAAACATGGGCCAAAGGATGGCCCACGTTGAGTTAATTGGATATGCTGGGCCTGCCTTAGTAATGTAGAAGAAAAGACTAAAAGGCTTAGGTGGTTAGAATATTAGAGTGGCTTTTCCATTTAAGTCTTACGCACCAAAACTGAGACACACCCACCCCCATCACAGAAGACATACATTTCAACAATACTATGAGAAATAAGTTTGTGAGGCCAGCCCTTGACATCTTGAAGAGCTCCATGTTTGCCCTTCTCTGTGGGCCAGACCTCTCCATGGGGACTGTAGTCATGATTTGGGAAACATAAATGCAAATGAGAATTATTGGATTCCAGGATGGCAAGAGTCAAGTAAAATTTCTGGGTTTGGGGCATGTTGAGATGTCCATTCTAAGGTGACAGATAAATGATTGCATCTGGCTCCTCCTATAGCAAAAAAGGGGGTACGGTGTTTATTCAGCCTCTGAATTTTGTATGTGTCTCTCCAGCTTATTTACCACACAAACTGAAAAGCTTCTTGTTTGAGTGGTCCAAGAAAAAGACAAAGCTCTGCAGCAAGTACTGGCTTCTAGGCAAGCTGTTCTGCCACTTAAAACATGATACAGAAGATCTTATAGTGCTTAAAGTGTCACTGGCAGATAAGTATGCTTCTTGGAGCCTTTAGCAGGCCTCTATAAGTGAGTAACAGTGCACATTCTTAGAATTTTGGAACAAAGGCTTGCCACCTTCCAGATAACTTCTTAGCTGTGACTTGGTCTTAAAAGAGACCGGAAGCCTAACCATAGTGTTTCTCTGTTTTTATCAGTTGTAACACTATCAAAGACTGGATAATTTACAAAGAGAAGTTTATTTGGCTCATGGTTCTAGAAGCTGGGAAGTCCAAGGGTATGGTGCCAACATCTGGTGAAGAACTTTGTGCTGCATCATAACATAGCAGAATGGCAAGCCAGCACACTAGAGACAGTGGAATTGGGCTTAACTCATCCTTTTTATCAAGAAAAACACTCTCATGATAACTACCCCTTTTCTGTGATAACAACATTAATTTATTAATGAGGACACAGCCCCCATGACCTAATAACCTCTTAAAAGTTTCACCTCTTTTTTCTATTAAAACATATTAATTGTATATATTAACAGAGTTGGGTATGATATTTTCATATATGCATATAGTGTTGACTGATCAAATTAATACTCTTTTTTTCACCCTTCCCTCACATTCTACCCAATCCCTAGTGATTAAGAATATTTTAAGGAGATGCTTATGGATGCCAAGTTGACAACTTTTTATGTGTCAACTTTACTGGCCTGTGAGGTGTCCAGATATTTGTTTTTAAAAATTATTCTGGGTATATCTGTGAAGATATTTCTGGGTAAGACCAACGTTTGAATCAGCAGAATTAGTAAACAAGTTACTTCCTTCTATGTGTGGGCCTCATTCAATTTGTTGGAGACCTCTTGGTCACAGGCCTTTGGACTCTGACTGGAACTTACACTATCGTCTCTTCTGGTTTTTAGCTTTCAATCTTGGACTGGAACTATTCTATCATCATCTCTCCTGGGTCTTCAGCTGGTTGACTGCAGATCATTGAACTGCTCAGCCTCCGTAACTACATGAGCCAATTCCTTATTATAAGTCTCTTTCTATATATCTGTGTCTATGTCTATATCTTTACCTACATAGGTATAGAATGAACCAGGCAGATCTAGATAGGTAGATCAATCCTATTGGTTCTATTTCTCTGGAGAAACCAGACTAATACAAGGGAAAGCTTTTCTTACCATAGAATTACAACTAATAGAGATTTGACATTTCACAAGAGTGATTTATTCAGAAGAGATTCCTTAGAGTATGCTAAGGCTCGTGGTTGGAACTTTAGTACAGACAATTATATTAACTTAATTTTGAGATGTCCCTATTCCAAAAAAATATATACATACCAATCATCAAGAAGGAAAATGGTAACATTGCAGTGGAGAAACTTGGTAGGCACTAACCTGGTGATGAAAATTAGTGGGACAATCAGACATTTTACACCCCTGTAATCCCATGCATGGAGGAAAAAAACATCACTTCTGTAGTACTAGGGCCAGGAAACCATAAGCTAAGAGTAGTCTGAAGGAGACATCAGATGGACTCATGTTGAGAAACACCTTTCAAAATTAAAACACCTTCAAAACATTATTATTTTAAACCTTATTATTATTTTTTTATTATTGAGGTTTTATTATTTTAAACCTCATTATTTTAAACTGTCAAGTCCATAGAAGTCAGAGAAAAAATTAAGGAACTGTTCTTCCTAAAAACAGATATGACTATTAAGGAGGTATGAGTACAAAATGTGACTCATAATCCGTATTAGATGTTAGAACCCGAAGCAGTCAGTGACACAATTGGTAGAGTTGATGAAATTTGATAGGGTCTGTAGATTGAAGATCTACAGGGTCTGTCATGTGATATGACTATCAGTTGGTTTGGATGGGTACATTTGGTTGTCTAGGAGTGTGTTTTTATTTTTGGGAACACACATTGGAGGATTTAGGCTAGACAAAAGAGGGAACAAATGTGGTTTAATGTTAATAGCTGAGGACTTGTGTGACGGATACTTATTTGTATTGTTATAATTTTTCTATTAAAATTATTTCAAAATAAATTATATAGAAATAGATTATTAAAATGTATATTTTCTATCAATGTTTCCTGATTCATCATCAAATTAATCTATATACCTATTTATTTTCATTCCTATCTCATTTTACTGCTAAACCTTTCATACTTTTATCCACCATGTATCTCTTTCAAGAAAACCCTGAGGTTCAGTAAACCAAAAACAGAAAAAAAGAAGATGCAGTCTAAGGCCTGATCACTGGTAAATTTTATACATATAGTATAAAGATGTATGTAAAGATATAGATAATAGATAAGTATATACACAAAATTTTAAAAAAGGCAAAAGGATTTCTCTTTATACATACCCTTCTTTTTAACTTTGAACAATGCAGAAATGGTAATACAACTGCATCCAATTTTTTATTGTCAATTCATAGCACAGATTCCTTACATACATTTAATCTAGGGAGCTCCCAAATACTGGGGTTGAATTATGACCAAGTATATCTATAAACACAACAAGAAAAAAATCATTCCAGTATGAGAGCATGCCACTGAATCAAGGAATCTAGCTTCAAAAAGCAAGAAGCACAAATATGGGAAAATATCACATTCTTCTCAGATGCCCCTAAGTCTAACACTGGTGATGTCCAGTGGCATTTGCCATGACCACAAAAAATGTTTCTTCCTTCCAGAAATGCACATTCATTTGATCCTTATGAAACTGCAACTCTCCAATCCAAATCAGAACCCAGACCGTAGGCTTAGGAGACTGTTTTGATAACAACCAAAAAATTCCGAATGTTTTACAGACACCATACTGGGAAGGATCCAGTAAAGGAAATAACTTTATTTAACAGAAAGTCCCCCAGGAGGACCCATATTATGATTCAGTCAATACCAATCAAGAAGGTGGGTGGTAACAAGTAAGGTTCTTTACTCAGAAGACAATTGTGCACAGAGGTAAAGAAAACAGTTAAAACAGATTAGAAGCTAGAGAAATTCACAATTATATTTTGTTACTGGATCATATTGTATCTAAAGTTGCACCAAATATTTTTAATTCCTAATCCTTAAAAAAGTAAGAAAGTAAAAGAAGAAAAGAGACTTTGGCACAGAATATAAAGCATTCTTTCTCTAAGCAAATGGTGCACATTTTCTTCATATTTTCTCTAACATTTTTACAATTGGGAAAACACCCCAGCAGGCTAACAAATGTTTATGTACAGTCTAACCTCTGCAAGTGTTTTCCTATGACTTGTCTTGCCTGATGCTTCTTAGCACATGATGAGTTGGTGGTGGCTGTTTGATCACAAGTCATGAGTCATGACAAAAAAAAAAAATGGATTTATTCCTTCTCATCCAAAACTAAGCACCATATCTTACTGGTGGTTTAGAGTCAAATGAAGCCTTATTTCTAAAATTCTCATACCATATTACTGCAAGACAAAACAAAATGGTTAACAAAAAAGAATTTTAAAAAAGCATTATATCTATAACCTTTTTGGTATATTAATTGATAAGGATAGGGCTACACAGGATGTGGTTTTGGTGAACTTAGAAGTTTTCTTCATATGTTATATTTCATTCATTAAGGAACTACTTTGTCAACTGGACTGGTCACAGGGAACAGTGTCAGAATTCAGTTTCAGAAGTAGTATCTCCTATCAAAGAGTTACCACATTACGTAGCAAGACAGTTACATGTCATCCTGTTTCATCCAAAGGCATTCTAAAATTGGCAGCAGCCTACTTTTTGTGCACAGGGCATTCTGAGTCATTATAGCAAAAATTACTGGAAAAACTATAAATAGAATGCCAGGAGAAGAAGATAAGAAATAAAAGGGAATGTTGATAATGCTTTTAAGTCATCCTCAATGATTAATGATTGATGGAAGTTTCTAGTTTTTATTGGACTTACGTCAGCAAACATTGTTCTTGTTTATCAGTCGTGGTTACAGTGAGAAACTCTTGTTCCTGCTGAAACAAACGTGGACCATGAAGATTGATAATATCAATCGTGATGAGGCCACAGTTGAAATAAATATCAAACTACAACATCAGGCAGATAAACAAGAACATATTACTAGTCACTCCTTGCACCATCTTTCCAGAAAGAGCAGGTATTTAAGAAACTGTGATCTTTACTTAGAGAAGCTCATTATTCTATGGCCAAGGGAAAGATCATAAAAGTTTAATTTGAAAATCTCATTCAGCTGGCCTAACTTAGCTTCACTTCCCCACGACCACACCAGCCACCTGTGACGAGGCACAATAATGGTGTAGAGTTGACACATTTATAAAAATTCTTCAGGGTAACTGGGGTCAACATGAATTTTTTTTCATGTAAATTACAGACCAAATTTCTAGGAGTAGACAATCAAGAGCTTTCCCCACTGCATTGCTCTATTTGTCTTTATAACATCAGCATCATTAAAAACATTAATTTTTCAGTTTCTAATTATATAGGGCTCTTGGCAAAGGTATAGTCAGTTCCTGTCTTTATGGAGTTTCAAATCTAAAATGCAAAACAGAATCTAAATTGAGAATACCAGCCACATGAAAAAACCAGAGAATATCCACAAGTTCTCTGAAGCCGTTCCCCATGGAGGACAAGAATTTATACTTCTTAAGGGGTATGTAGGATTTAATAGTGGATATTGAGTGTTGGCGTGGCAAAGGAGGAGAGAGTAGGAAGGATAAGTTAGGGGGGCATTCTAGGTGGGCTAAACAAAAACACACTGATGAAAAAGTGGGAAGTTTGGGCACTAGTGAGTAGAGCTGTTTGATCAGAGCAGGGGGTTCTGGCATGTAAGTTTTTAGTAAAGACAAGCCCAAAGAAGGGTCATAGAGGACACTGAACACCAGTTTAAGAGTTTGAACTTTATCCTTTGCTGATGAGTGTCACCAAAGGAGACATTTCAGCAACAATTGAGGGAAACCACAAGTCATGTGGATTTTCCAAGGTTGATGTTAGAGTGATGACCTGGTACCACCTTTTTATGTGATAAAAATAGCACCAGCATTCCCAATAGTCACAGAATTCTGTTCTGTTTTTCCACAACTGGATATTGATAGAGCTGCCACTTGTGGCAAGGCTTCTTGGGCATCTGTTTGAGCCCTCAAGTTGGTAATCTCTGAGCAGACATTCCAGACACTTAGAGGAAAACCAAAGTAGTCATAAATAGCATCGATTCAATTTGCATAGCACCTTTCCTCCAAAATACTTCAAGTGTTAAAGAGAGCCTGGCTTTTCACAACAGGGCCATGCCAAAACTCACTAAACAAGCTGCTTGCTTAAGAGGGATAAAATCCTTGAACAAATGCATCTGTAAACTTCCTACCTCTCTCATTATGGCTTGCACACAGGGTAAAGCCCCAGATCCAGAAAGTGGCCTTAGGCATAATACCTCCAACTCAGTGTGGAAGAGAAGAGCTGCCTGTGGTAAGAGCTGCCCTTGAGGCCTCTACAGCAGTGCTATAACTGGGAATATGTCCCAGTTACATATTCTTGGCTGGCATATCTGACCCAAAGAAATGAACTCCTATCTTTTTAAAAAGTGTTATTATAAATTTGAAAATTTGAAATTGCATGTATTTATGAGGTACAAAGTGATATGATTTATGAATATAACATGATATTGCTAAATCAAATTAATTAACATAGCCACCATTTCAAATTCTTTTCTTGGATTTTTCTTCAGATTTATTCTCTTACAAATTTTAAAACATGCACTACATTATTGTTAACTATATTCACTATGTTGAGCAATAGACCTCAAAAAAACCTTCTTTCTCCTGAGGTTTGTGTCCTTTGACTGACACTTGTGCACTCCCTTCACCCACCATACCCTGTAACCCCCACTTCTACTTTCTGCTTTTAAAGAGTTCACTTGTTTTATATTGAACATATAAGTGAGAATATTCAATGTTTATCTTTCTGGGCCTGGCTTATTTCACTCAGAATATTTTTCTCCAATTTCATCAATGATGTCATAAATTACAGCATTTTCTTTTTTGGACTAAATGGTATTCCATTGTATGTATACCACATTTTATTTATTCATCTGCTGATAGACACTGAAGTTAATTCCTTAAATAATGCTGTGGTAAACATGAGAGTACAAACATCTCTTTGACATACCAATTTCAAATCTTTCAATAGACATCCAGAAATGGGATGCTGGATCATATGGAAATTCTGGTTTTAGTTTCTTAAGGAACCTCCATACTATTTTCCATAATGCCTATAGTAATTTACATTCCTAATAACAGTATACAAGTGTTCTTTTATTCCCACATTCTCACCAACACTCATCGACTTCCATCTTTTTCACTGTATATGCTCATGGACAGATTATTGCTACAAATAAAAATATTAAAGTTGTCCTAGTGAAATTGCAGATGTAAATCAGGACAATATTATTTGACACTAGAAGAAAAGTGAGTTTGTATGACAGATCACTTACATGAAATATTCTGCTATTGGAAGAAAAGCAGAACTTTTAAGTGACAAAGTTGGATATTTAAATGGGAGATTTTCAATCACTACATAGAAGACACAGTGTTGTTTATCCTTGCTGAGTACAGAAAATGTTTTAGTCATATATTTTGCCACTGTGACCAAAAGACAAGAACAACTTTAGAGGAGGAAGAGTTTATTTGGCCCTCATGGGTTCAGAGGTCACATGAGCTTTGGGGGCACATCACATGTCTAAAACATAAAAGCAAGCTACAGAGTAAAGAGATAAAATGAAAGTAAACTATTAAACAAAAGGAATCAACACTTGCTGATTCAGAAAATTCTCAGCCTAACCAGATAACATTCCACAGAAACAAGGAAAAAGTATGACTGGACAAATATTTGCTAGAGAGATTATGGAGGTATCTGATTTATGAATCTGATCATTTGTCTCAGCAAGAGCCAGAAATATAGATGTGCTTAACCAAGAATTTGTGAAGAACCTACGTATCTAATGATGTGGACTCCCCTGTCATCCATGGGAGACCAAGGTTTTTATAGATATTATATCAGAGGAAACACAATTAGTTTGGACTGATAGGTACAGAAGTGAGAGACAACGAAGGGAATGACTTCCAAGGCAGAACTACAGTTGCAGAAGCCAGAGAGGGTGGAAACTTGGATGTAGAGGTCAGGCCAATGGAGAAATCTTGAACCTGGAGATTGGGGCCAATGGAAGCACTTGGGTCAGGGCCCCTGTTGTGCAAGAGCTGGAACCCAGGTAAACCTGTGAGCTGAGAGAGCAAAGGTACTGCCATTGATACCATATGATGCTATATGACAAAGCATCAAGCCAAAGAGGATGACTCTTGGGCCTTTAAAACTAATGGAATTTTCTTAACTGGGTCTCAGGTTTGATTTAAACCTCTGACTTCTTTTATCCTTTCAATTTCTCCCATTGATTGAGACAATACAACTGTACATCCTATGCCTCCCAAGCATTGTGTTTTGGAAGCTGATTACTTGTTTTCCTAGGTCTCACATGTCTACAGATGGAGAGAATTTTTCCAGAGGATAGGATATATCCAATCTCATCTTTATTTGATTTAGATATATCCAAAGTTTAATCTTTATTTGATTTAGATGTTATTGAAGATGAAACCTTGAACTCAGAGTTGAAGCTGAAATGAGTCAAGACTTTTGAAGATGACAGGATTTGGTGAATGTATTTTGTATGTGTGAGGATCATAGATTTTGGGAAGCCAGAGTGGACTCTTAGAGTTTGAACTGTTTCCATCCAAATTCATATGCTAAAGTCCTAACTCCCAAAACTTCAGAATGTGATTTTATTTGGTATAGGGTCTTTGCAGATGTAATGAGTTAATAACATGAGGTTATAGCAGAGTGATGTGGATTCCTAATACAATATGATGTTGAAGAGATATGTGTGCACATAGGGTGGATGCAATATAAATACCAGAGTTATGCTGCCACAAGCCAAGGAACTACCAGAAGGTAAGAGAGAAGTATTGAATAGATCCTTCCCTGGCACCTTCACAGGGAATATGGCCCTGATGACACCTTAATTTCAGACTTCTGGCCTCCAAAACTGTAGGATGATCAATTTCTATAGTTCTAAACCACTTCATTTTTGGTACTTTGATACAGCAGTACTAGGAAACTAATACACTAAAGCAATTCATTTGAAAAGTTTTATCTATATATCCATGAAGCTCAGCAAACTCCAAGGAGGATAAAATTTAAAAAAGTCTACCCAGACACTGTCCATCCTAGACATATCATAATCAAACTGTCAAAAAAAAACAATGAAAAATCTCATATGTGGTAGCTAGAGAGGAAAAAAATGGGGAATCACATGAAAATAGAAGGGAGACCAGTAGAACAGACAAAGAACAGCAGGAGTAGGAGAGAAAGGAAAAGGGAAGTACTGGGGGATAAAATTGACCAAATTATATTGTTATATTGTGTGTACGCAACAAAGAATCTCATTACTATGTACAATTATAATGCACCAATAAAATGTTTTAAAAATAAAAATACATATTCAGAATGTTTTTGCTACATGAAAGAAAGCATGACCGGATCCATACCTATTTTTGTAAATAAAGTTATTTGGAATACAAACACATGCAAAAAGACAATGGCAAGGAGAGAATCATAAAGCAACACGATAGAAGAGACTTACCATGTAAAAGATTAACATTATATATAATAAGATTAACAGATTGTATATTATACACATTATATTTAACAGATATATAATAAGATTAACAGTTGACTTCTCATTGCAAACAATAGAGACGAGAGGACACCAGGATAACATATACAATGTGCTGAAAAAACAAAACAAAACAATACAACCTTATAGCCAGCAAAATGATTTTTCAAAAATGAAAGCAAAATACTGAGAAAATTCAATTATATCCATTAAATGGATTAATTCACTGATGTGGTTACAGCTCGCACAAGCTAATTATTTTACCTCTCAAATTCCTGCATTATTTATCACATGAGCTTTGGGGGGAACACCTCATATCCAACCCATAAGAATTGGTGAATTCCACCAATATTTAAAATACAATTAAGCTGGGCATGCAAAAATTCTAAACAAAATACTAGCAAACCAAGTCCAGTAGTCTATGAAAAAGTTTGTAAACTGTGACTAAATGGAATTTATCCCAGGAATAAGAGTCCATTAAACATTCAAAAATTGGTGAATATAATATACATATTAGTAGAATAAAGGACAACAAATGAAGAATCATCTCAAAAAAATGTGAAAAAAGCATTTAACTAAATTCAATATTCCTTCAAGATAAAACACACAATGAACAGAAACATAAGGAAACTTCTTTAGTGTGAAAAAGGGCATCTATGAAAAATTATGCTCTTAAATAAAAATGAAGATATACAGATGACTGTGAAAGCACTGCAAGAATTGATTTTGAGTATTCCAATAAATTTTAGTGAGTAGGCTAATTCACAAATATGGAATCCACAATTAATGAAGATCAACTGTAAAGTTTTTATTCTCTCTTTTTAAAACCACGTCTCTCATCATTGTCTATTTACTACTTTCCCTCTCCTTGCAATAAGTTGACTGCATTTCCGATAGGCATAGTCTTATGATTGGCTTTTTGCCAACAGATTGGACTTAGAAGTAATGGACTCTCTTTACAGACTTGACCTGTAAAACCCTCCCACCTAAGAGTCTCTGCCTGGGATAGAGAAAACCCACATAATAATGTTGTGAATCCTAGGTTGAGTTTGCCAGAGCATAGGATGTGAGAACAATAGAAAGGAAATTAGGAAACCATTATCTCTGAATCTCCATTTGAAAGTCACCTGCCCACCATGAGAAAGAAATACATTTTTCTGTTAAATCATTAAGTTTTGAAGGTTCACTTGTAGCAACTAGAGCTACCATAGTATACCGATGAGCTACAATTTTATTTATTTTTTTATTTTTATTTTTTAATTTTATTTATTTATTTATTTTTTAAATTTTTATTCTTGTTTTATTTAGGCTTATATGTTGACAGTGTAAATTGACTCATTGTACATAGATAGAGGATAACATATCAATTCTCTAGTTGTAAGTTGTATAGAATCACATCATATATGCAGTCATACATAAAGTTAGGGTTATTATGACCATCATATTCCATCACCCTTGCTGTCCCCATGCCCCCTC